>JXCR01005265.1:225779-302232 GCA_002079205.1 Phalaenopsis hybrid cultivar
CATTTCACAAAATCTCAAGACAAGGAGAAAGACAGAGAAAACTACTCAGAACTCATGGAGAAGATACGACAAAACTTAGAACTTATATATAAAAGCAAAGTCATACAAACTTCAATAAGTAAATACCGCTTATCTCTAATTCCTCCACAAGAAAACTCCTTAAAGTTCCTCTAAATATTTTCCTTTCTTTACAGCACACAGAATTATTCTTCAAAGCGGCAAGGAGGAAGAAATCTCTCACTTTCCCTCCACTCTTACAATCTCTCGAAGCAATTCCTTTTTGAAGTAGCAAGGAGGAAGAAATCTCTCACTTTCCCTCCACTCTTACAATCTCTCGAAAATTCTTGAAGTAGCAAGGAGGAAGAAATCTCTCACTTTCCCTCCACTCTTACAATTTTAAAGAGTTCCTCACAATATTGGAACCTTTCTAACCTCTATGAACTCTCTCTAGCACCTCCTATTTCTCTTTGAAGTAGCAAGGAGGAAGAAATCTCTCACTTTCCCTCCACTCTTACAATCTCTCGAAAATTCTTCTTCAAAGCGGCAAGGAGGAAGAAATCTCTCACTTTCCCTCCACTCTTACAATCTCTCGAATAAATCCTCATAATACTAACCCTAAATTAAACTCTCTACACTCTACAAAAAACAAAAACTCTGTGGACACCACCACGGGGTTCCCCTTTTTTCGGCCCAAATGTTTCTCTTAAAGTTGTAGAAGAGTTTTCCAAGATCTGCTTAAATGTCCCTTCAAAAATCATCCACATTCAATGTATCTATTGAGAGAACTGACGTTCTCGACGTCGGCGACCTTGATGGCATTGTTGGTAGCCTTCTAGAATATTTGATTCTGGACTCTCGGGAAAAACCCGTCGTCGACGTCGTTGGGCTTGCCGTCGGCGCCCTAGTTCAAAGCTTCATATTTTGGTCCTTTTTGCTCCAAATTTGCTTCTTTTTGCATCTTTTTGCTCCAATGGCCATAATTCAACATACTTGCAACAAAACATCAAAAATACCCTTTTTAAAATGTAATATCATCAATATTAGTATAAAATAGATATAAAAATCTCAACATATTTTTCTTTGGTCAAAATCCCCCAAACTTAACTATTACTTGTCCTCAAGTAATTTTAGTACTACATAAAAGTTATGATCTATTGTAGTAAAGTATTAATTCAGAAATACAATAAATTTGATTTAAGTAAATACTATAGTGAGATTTTCAGAAAATATTCAAGTAATTAAATGAACTCTGTAGGTACAAGCTATCTAGTCATCAAGTTTAAGAGTTCTAGTTTTCTATTCATTTCAAGAATGACTATAGTTGTAATATCAAGTCACTTATAATGTTCAAATGATAGGAACTTCATGAGAACTCTACTAGTAAAAGATGTTAATACATAAATATAAGTTCAGGAGTGTATTTAGGTTTTCCTTTTAGGTAGGTCCAAGTGAAGCCAATTTTTTATTAGGCATTTCCTCAAGCTTCTCCTCACTTATATATTTTTCGTTTTTTTTCATTTGGATTGCTTTCAATCCTTTTTTTTCTTTTCTTTTCATATATTGTTTTCTATCCTTTTCTTTTCTTTTTCAAGTGAGGATTATTATATCTGGATAGCCTTTAATGATTTTGAACATCACCTTTCGTTCCCTAAATTTGAAACTCAAAGAATTCCTATACCTTATAAGTATTTCATAGCTTTTACATCATTGAGCCCCAATCTTTTCTTCTCAAATGAATTCCAGATTCTTAATACTTCAAAATATTGTTTTCTTTACTTTAAATAGTTAACTATAATCTTATTTCAGATTCTTAATACTTCAAAATATAGTTTATTTTACTTTAAATAGTTAACTATAATCTTATTCTCTTATACTAAATATCTTATAGTTCTTAATATTTTAAAATATACTTTTCTTTACTTTAAATAGTTAATTATAGTCTTATTCTCTTATACTAAATATCTTAATGTACAAAATTAATTTTTCTTAAAAAATATTCCTTTAAATCTACTATATATTTAAATATCTACAAAACATAGTTATCTGAATTAAATTCACTACAACAAATCATATTAATAATTTTTCAAAATATTAAAATTGAGAACATCTAATAGTTAATCTTTTCCTTCCCTCTCCCAAACTTAAATTTTTTTAATATGGAATGATACAGGTGGAAAGAAAATTCTAAATAGAAATCATAACTCAATACTTTAAGCATTTTCATCATTCTAAAATGTTTGCAGTTCCTTCTCAAAATTTTAACTTCAACTGGTCTGTAACATTAGGAGCTTTCTATACATATAAATCATTAGAGAATTTGCTGGGTAATGAAATTTCGAAATAAGTACTGAAGTAAACATTAGACAAACACAATATTTTGCTAACACATCCACAATACTAAATAAAAAACAATCACAAATATATTAAAATGCAAATAAAAATCACATCACATTACAATTTTACAAAGTACTAATCAACATCTATTATAACTACACATGCAAATTTCAACTACCACACTAAATATTTATAACAAAAATTAAAAGTTATCTAATTGCAACATAAAAATAAAAATGAAAGTACAAACAAAAAAAAATTTATCTTTATTACAAAATTACAAAAGTAAAAGTACATTAATTACAATCATATATCAAAATCCTATACTATATCCTCGTCTCCTTATTCAGCAGGTGGATTGGGCTGATACTAAGTATAACTGGGGCATACAGGAAAAGTAACATCAGGCTCACCTCTGTAGTGTCGGGCCTGAGCTTCGTAGTAAGCTATCACAAAGTTAGAATGCCTCTGTAGGTGCTCACTATCATAATCATGTCTACGTTCTAATCCCCAAATTCTTTCATTTATTTGCTCTATACTCTTCCAATGCAAGGTTAACTCATTCATTAAATTATTCAGGGTAGGGGACCTAGAGGAAGGAAGGTCATAACTAATAGAGGGGATATCTATACTAGTAGAAGGTTCTTGACTCCTGCTCCCAGATCTCCAATTTTCATGGGATTCATATGTCTTTAAATTAGCTTTACTAATGGGTTTCATAGAGTAAACCAATTCTTCATCATCTCCAGCTTCAACTCCAGAAAGTTGGCAAAGTGCATAAATGAGGCTAGGATGACCCAACCCTCCACTAGATTCACTTTTTGTCGTGGTCAATATATTCTTATAAATATATCTCCCCACATTTATAGTTTGATTATTTTGAATACAGAAATTTAGAATATCTCTATCTCTTGTTACCTCACTATGGTATAAATAGGTAACAGAGTAGAGAAAATAAAATAATTCCATGCTTTAGATGTGGCATTCAACATGGAAGCAGAAAAATTTACCCTTTCTCGTTGCTTTATCTTCCATGTCCCTTTCCCATCAGTAAGAAAGTTGATGACATCATTCAGCGAGCCTTCCATTGTACTGAAGGTTTAATAATTACAACTAGAGGAGTCTGAGACTTCATAAAATGAGTTAATGCGGGTGGCGCTAAATTCAACAGAAAAACCCCTTACTCGAATGGTTCTGTACTCAGAATAGAATGCATTGGCATAAAATTCTTTCACAATATTCACAGTAGCCTTATTGGTGGTACAACAGAAGTTATCCCACCTCCGTTCAGTAATAACTCATTCAACTTCTCCTCTTGGACTATCAAAAACACGTTCTTATATACATTTCTTCCCTTCAAATACTGAAGTAAATCTCGACTGAGCATTCATATTGACGAAGCGAGACTTGTCAAACTCAAGTCTCCTCTTTTGTAGCGGAGCCATGTCAATCTAATCAAAATTATAAAAAATTTCAAAATACACTTCAAATACTCAAATAATGGCTTCCAAGAGTGACTCTAAGAGTTCAAATCTAAATTCCATGAATTTCTTCCAAATATTTTCTCCACATTCTCAATCCAAATATTTTCTCCACATTCTCAACTTTCTTTTGGATCTTCTCAATGTGGAAGAAATTCAAGGTGAAAATCAAATATTTTTAGGTTGGAGTGATGCTCTTACGGAGAGATGATTAAATTTGGTGTCTAAATGCCTTGAAATCGCCCCAAATCCAAGATCTTCAAGCCCTAGATCAAAACTTTTATTTTTTAAGAGGAAGGGGATGATGAATAGTGGTGGTTGACTGGTCAAAGTCTCGGTTAAAAGTGTTTTTTGAGATCTCACTGTCGATGGGATCTTCAGTGCCGTCAGCGAGTTCTATTGAATTAAATAGCATAAGTCTTAAGAAAAATCTACCGTCTGCAGCGTTGATGGCGCCGTCGGTGAGATTTTCAAAATTGGTTCAATTTCCAGATTTTTGCGATTTTGATCAATTTCAAGCCTTGACGACATCCGTTCAATCATTCTAGACATAAATTTTAAGTGATTAAATGATGTAATAACCCAAATAAACATTCACAACACAAGACCTTACAATTATATATAAATTCTAAGAGTTATAGTACACGTTACACGACACACATAAGTTTGGTATTTTCTTAGCCTCAATACATCAATTCAGCGTCGCAATCCAAGCCATAACACTCTAAACGCTGAAAATAAACATCATATGCTCAATCTCAACTATATTAAGATCTAAAAGCAAATTTAGAAAGTAACCTAAGCACCTATGTTCAAATCAAATCACACACTTAGACATACAGGTGGCAAAGTCAATCTACTACTCTTTCGATTATGTGCTAGCTTCTCCTCTGATATCACCCATAGATTGAACATAAATGAAGAGGTTATAGAAGGGACGGTATGGAAATTCTTCAGCGGAGTCCTCTTCTGTCAATCCCATCTTCCTCATCAATTATATCAAACTTCCTTTAATATGTCCAGAGTGATTAAAATGCTCTTCCATCCTCCAGTCTAGATGATCAAAAAAATTAGAGATATTGTTAATTGCATTCATAACATTTTGCACCTCTTTCTCCAGTTTCTTGATTCTATGCAGGATCACTATTGTCTTGTTTGGAACTAAAGGCTGAATAGAAAGTGAATTTTGAAACGATTGATCCACATTAATAGTCATATCATTCTCATCTTCATTGGTTGGGGCTTCTCAGTTGGGTCCAAAGGCTTCCAAGGTAGAAGTACTTTTTACCAATTCTCATAAGATACTTGGAATTGACTACAAAGTAAGAAAATTATTTAAGGATGTCCAAGCTCTTAAGTTGATCCATGAACGATCAAGCCTAAAACAGACTTCACAATTATCGATCCAATATTGATCGGCAGTCCCATTCGGATGCAGTACTTTAGACTAGCACTTTCCTTAGTAACTTTACCAATCCTCATCATCGATAATAGTTTTGTAGAAATGAAGAAGTGCCAGCGCTTAGAAAAGGGGTTTAGAAGTGTCACAGAAAAACTAACATACCCATTTTCTCTCATTTCCCAGACTGTAGTCTTGTTCGTCAAATATTGGTAGATCTCATCATTAGGTTTCTTGTTGGGATAAAGTTGGAATAATAGCAGAAAGGAATATTCTCGATCATATATAACTCATTAATCCATGCAGGAGTAAAATTTATCCATCTACCTCACACATAGATGATTCCCTGGTTGATTCCATGAAAAGTAGCATAAAACTCCTTCACCACAGGAATGACTACGGCGGCTGTAGTGTAGCGCAACACTTCCCATCTCTTCAATTGTTTCGAAGGATTCTTCAATCCTCGATTCACGAAACCTCTATCTTTAAGTAATCTCCTCTTTGTCAGCACTTTGTTGAAGATTCGTTGCGCCTCAAAACTAATGAACTTTCTCTAGTTAAACACTCAAAATCTAAGGTTTTTTATGGATTTGGACGCCATAGGAATGAATTTGGTGGAGTTTCGATTCATTTTGGGGTAATACAAACTTAAGAACCGAATTTGAAAGTTTATAGGGAGTAACTTATGCCTAAAACCGCTAAAAATCTTCATTTCAAACTCCAGAAACAGTCATCCAGCCGTTCTCACCGTCAGCGGCGTCAATGGCGCCTTCGGTGATCCTTTGGAATTAATTTCCTGGACTCTCGGGAAAACCCACCATCGGCGGCGTCGAGCCTGTTGTCGGCGCCCAAGGCAAAAATTTCATAGTTTCGCTCTGGTCCGAATGCGTTCCAATTTTCTCTATATATCAAATTTTTATGATGATTCAATGGTAAATATGAGTAATAGAGTTCAATACTACCACAAACTAATGATAATTTCAAATAAAAATACTATAATCACAATAAAAATAAAGATAACTATGGGGTTGCCTCCCGCAAACTAACTATAATTTCAAATAAAACTACTATAATTGCAATAAAAATAAAGATAATTATGGGTTGCCTCCCCATAAAGCTTTGGTTTAACGTCGTCAGCCCGACTTATTCAGGTATTACTCAGGTTGATTGACCATTAAAAGCTCTTTAAAGTTTGGTCTTTCACCCTCAAAATATGGCTTTAACCTGTGTCCATCTACTTTAAATCTATTCTCAGTCTTTTGATCTTCAATTTCAACAGCTCCGTAAGTATAAACTTGGTAAAGGGTCCTAACCAATGAGACTTCAATTTCCCAGGGAATAACTTCAGCCTTGTATTGTACAACAAAACTTCTTATCCTGGTTTGAAGCTCTTCTGGTTAATCTTCTGATCATGCCATAACTTTAGTTTCTCCTTTTAAATTCTAGCATTATCATAAGATTCATTTCTTAGTTCTTCCAATTCATTCATTTGTAACAATATCTTCTCACCAGCATCTTTCAAATTATAATTGAATTCTTTAATTGCCCAATATGTTTTATGCTCCAATTGCATCTTTCAAATTATAATTGAATTCTTTAATCGCCCAATATGCTTTATGCTCCAATTCTTACAAGCATCTTTCAAATTATAATTGAATTCTTTAATCGCCCAATATAATTATAATTGAATTCTTTAATCGCCCAATATGCTTTATGCTCCAATTCTACTAGTAAGTGATAAGTCTTTCCAAAAATCAGCCAGTAAGGAGTCATTCCAATAGGTGTTTTATAAGCAGTCATGTAAGCCCATAATGTGGTATCTAGTCTAGTAGACCAATCTACTCTACTAAGGTTTACAGTCTTCTCAAGTATTTGTTTAATCTCTCTATCAGAAACTTTAGCTAACCCACCAGTTTGAGGGTGATAGGAAGTAGAGATTCTATGAATAATATTGAACTTTTCTGCTAATCTCTGAATGTATTTATTTCTAAAATGAGATCCTCTGTCAGTGATAATCAATCTCAGTATTCTATATCTAGTGAAATTATTTTTCATTAAAAATCTTGAAACACTTTTAGCGTCACAACGAGGTAAATCTTGTGCTTCAACACTTTGAAACATAATCTACCACGATTAATATGTATATGTTCAAGATGAAGTAATAAATGGTTCTATGAAATCTAATCCCCAAACATCAAAGATCTCAACTTCTAACATGAAATTCAAAGGCATTTCATTTCTTCGAGATATATTGTCCACTCGTTGGCATCGATCACAAGCTTTTATGTATCTGTAAACATTTCTAAAGAGAGTAGGCCAATAGAATCCAGCTTGTAAAATTTTATAAGCAGTTTTATCAATCCTAAAATGTCCTCCAAATTCAAAATCATGACATTTCTGAATGATTAGTTCAGTTTCTTCATAAGGTACACATCTTCTTATAATAAGATCCTTACATTGTTTATATAAATTAGGTTTATCCCAAAAATATGCTTTCGCATCATGAATTAATTTTCTTTGCTGTTGCAATGTCAGCATATGTGGCAAAATATCACTTACAATATAATTAACAATATCAGCATACTGTGGTATTTTCCACTCATTAATATTATAAATTATTTCATCAGGGAAACTGTCTGTAATTTCATTGTAGGTATCAAATAATTAATGATATTTTAATATTGACAAATGATCAACAATTTGATTATCGGTTCCCTTTCTATCAATAACCATAAAATTAAATTTTTGCATCAAAAGTATCCATCTAATTAACCTTGGTTTGGCATCCTTCTTTTGCATCAAATGTTAATAGCAGAGTGATCAGTGTGCACAACACATTTAGTCCCAATTAAATCTAAATTTGTCAAAAGCATACACAATAGCAAGTAACTCTTATTCCGTAAAAGTATAGTTTATTTGAGCATCATTAAGAGTTTTACTAGCGTCATATATAACTTTAAAAATCTTTTCATACCTTTATCCAAGAACAACTCCAATAGCATAATCACTGGCATCACACATCAGCTCGAATGGTTTCTCCCAGTTAGGTGAAACTATAATAGTGGTTGTGATTAGTTTTTCTTTTAATAACTCGAAGGCATTTAAACAGTTTTCAGTAAATTCAAATTTCTTATCCTTTTTTAAAAGTTGGCATAGATTTTTAGTAATTTTTAAAAATCTTTAATATAACGCCTGTAAAAACCAACATGTCCAAGAAAACTTCTAACCCCTCTTACATTAGTAGGAGGTGTTAATTTAGATATAACTTAAATTTTTGTAGGATCTGCTTCCATACCATTTTCCAAAATTTTATGCCCGAACATAATTCCTCCTGCAACCATAAATTTACATTTCTCCCAATTTAGAACTAAATTAGTTCTTTTGCACAACTCCAAAACTTACAAAATACAGACATCATACATCTCTAGAATGTTGTAGGTGCATTACATAATCCGAAAGGCATTCTTCGAAAAGCAAAAGTTCCAAAAGGACTAGTAAATGTTGTATTTTCTTAACCCTCAGGAGCAATAGAAATTTGATGGTAGCCAGTATATCCATCTAAAAAACAAAAATATTTGTGTCTGGAAAGTCTATCCACTATTTGGTCTAAAAATGATAAATGGAAGTGATCTTTCCTAGTGGCGGTGTTTAATTTTCTATAATCAATGCAAATATGCCACCTAGTAACTTATCTGATGGGTATTAATTCATTATTCTCTTTTACTTCAAAAGTCACTCCTCCTTTCCTAGGAACACAATGAATTAAACTTACGCAAGCACTTTCTAAAATAGGATATATAATTCCAGTGTCCAACAATTTCAAAATTTCCTTCTTGACTACTTCTTTTATAAATGGGTTTAATCTCCTTTGCGGATCAACTCTTGGTTTATATTGTTCATCCAATATAATTTTGTGCATACAGATCGAATGACTAATTCCTTTAATATCAGCTAAGGTCCAACCAAAAGCTTTCTTATATCATTTCAATTTATCCAAAAGTCTTTGCTCTTACAAATCATTTAACTCTGAAGATATAATAACAGGTAATATAGATAAGTTTTCCAGAAACACATACTTCAAGTGGTTAGGCAATATTTTCAACTCAAGTTCATGTGGTTTTATAATTAACAAAACTAGATTCTTATCAGCATTTCCAGTAATATCCAACATCTCAAATCTTTCCTGAACATAATTTAATTCTTCATTTTTTATTTCATCCGAAATAACTTCATCTTTGTCTTCAAAATGTTCTTTCTCTTCAAAATGTTCTTTATGATGCTCGTACAATAGATGTTCACTAATTTCCATGCGAAAACATTCATTATCTCTTTCACTAGTAGGGTATTTCATAGATTTTGCAATGTTAAAAGTCACTTCTTGATCGTTAACTCTCATAGTCAATTCTTCCTTTTGAACATCTATCATAGCTTTTCTAGTAGCTCAAAAAGGTCTCCCTAAAATTATAGGTATTTTTTTATCTTCCTCCATATCTAAAACAATGAAATCCATAGGAAAGATAAATTTATCAACTTTTATTAACACATCTTCTATAACTCCCTTAGGATATGTAATTGAACGATTCGCTAACTGTAGAGTTACTTTCTATAACTCCCTTAGGATAAGTAACTAAACAATCCACTAACTGAAGAGTTACAGAAGTTGGTGAGACTTCTCCTAATCCTAATTTTTTGAAAATTGATATAAGCGTAAGATTAACGCTGGCTCCCAAATCACATAAAGCTCTTCCATAAAATTTTTCACCGATAGCACATGGTATAGTGAAACTACCTGGATGTTTTAATTTTTCAGGAAACTTTTTCTGAATAATTGCACTGTACTCTTCGCTAAGTGCAATAATTTTGTTATCAATGAACTTCCTTTTCTTGTTCAAAATATCTTTCATAAACTTCACATGATTGGGCATTTGCTCTAAAGCTTCTACAAAGGGAATATTTACCATTAATTTCTTATGAATTTCTATGAACTTGGAGAATTATTTATCCTTTTTTTGTTGCTTCAACCTTTGAGGAAACGATGGTGGAGGTTTCTCCACAGTAATTGTCATTGGTGTAAGTGGATATTCTAAATCTGGGTATTCATGATCCTTTTCTTTCTATGTATCCATCTTTTTCAATTTCCTTTTCTTTCTGCACTCTTGTTTCTAATTCTTTTCCACTTCATAATTGTATCGATTTTATCTGTTCTTTTCCTTGATCTTTAGGACTTGGTTCCACGGTACTAGGAAAAGTTCCCAATCTTCGGTTACTAAGCGTAGTAGCTATATGCCCCAATTGGTTTTCAATAACCTTGATAGCAGTTCCTTGATTTTATAACTGGTTTCCTTGAATTTGTAATTGATTTCATTGATTCTACAATTGTTGACCCATGTTTATGATCATCTTTTCCATAGATAACTTCTTTTCCTTAAATTGAGTGTTACTGTTAAATCCTGCAGGATAAGAAGGTCTATAATTAACATTTCCTTGGTTGGATGAATTTCCCAATGGGTTCACTGTTTTCTACCATTGTTAATTTGTAGAAGAATTGTTATTCCAATTAAAATTAGGATGATTCTTCCAACCTGGATTACAATAGTTTGAATAAGGATTGTTGGGTCTATTGTTAATAACATTTAAAGTCTCATACGAAGGTTGAACATCCACAAATTGCCCAGATTGAATTCTCTTCCATCATAGTAGGTGTTGGAGAATAATTCATTACATAATGATCAAATTTCTTTGATATTGCAGCAATCTGCAAAGATAACATAGATATTGCATCAGATTGTGGATATTAGCTACTCTTTTAAGATTTACCCTTTCAGAGGGCCACTGAAAATTATTGGTAGTCATCTCTTCTATTAACAAATAAACCTCATCAAAAGGTTTTGACATTAAAGAACCATCAGCCGTAACATCTATAATCGATCTAAGTGATCCCACTAATTCATTATAAAAAGTTTGAATTATCAACCATATCTATAATCGATCTAAGTGATCCCACTAATCCATTATAAAAAGTTTGAATTATCAACCAATCTATAATCGATCTAAGAGATCCACTAATCCATTGTAAAAAGTTTAAATTATCAACCAATCTGGGACAAATGATGAGGGCACTTCCTAAAAAGATCTTTAAATCTTTCCCAAGCTTCATATATCGACTCTTGAATGATGAGGGCACTTCCTAAGAAGATCTTTAAATCTCTCCCAAGCTTCATATATAGACTCTTCATCAATCTGAAAAAATGATGTTATGTTATTTCTAAGTTTACCGGTTTTGGATGGAGGGAAATATTTGGATAGAAATTTTTGTGAAAGTTCTCCCCAAGTTCTAATTAGATCCAGGTGCTAACGAGTTTAACCACATCTTAGACTTATCCCTCAGTGAAAAAGGAAAAAGTCTAATAGGTGCTAACAAATTTAACCACATCTTAGCCTTATCTCCTCAGTGAAAAAGGAAAAAGTCTAAGTCTAACAACAGTTTTTGAAACTCTGTCATATTTAAAGGTAGCAAAAAGTTCTAAAAAACTAGCGAGGTGTAAATTAGAATCTTCATTTGGTGTACCTTCGAATTGATTATTTTGTACCATTTGGATAATAGTAGGTTTAAGCTCAAATGAATTAGCAGCTACATCAGAATTTTGGATAGATAAGTGAATTTCATGATAATAGCAAGTTTAAGCTCAAATGAATTAGCAGCTACATCAGGATTTTGGATAGATAAGTGAATTTCATCTACTGTAGGATTCGCATCATCTCGTAGAGGTCTAGGTTGATGTTCTTTTTCTATTCCTTGATTGTTCACGTTGTTTTCCATTATGTCATGATTTCTAGGTTCTTTTCTTAGTTTTCTAATTCTTCTAACAGTGCGTTCTAATTCTGAATCATAGGGTATAAGCTTTTCATGTCCAAATTTACACATACAATTGAAATCAGTACACAAAAAAATAGTTAACTAGATATGAAAATAAGTTGCAATTCAAGTAAAAGTTTTCTAGTAGTCCTAATTTGTTCATTACTCTAAATATGATTTTTTTAACTACCCGGCAACGGCGCTAAAAACTTGACAGTGACTTTATATATGCTTAAAAATGCAAGAATTTGATATTGTTGCTAGAAGATTTAAGTCCCCGACAACGGCGCCAAAAACTTGACAACAGTTATAGATTTGATAAAAATGTGTATAAAATATTCAATAATTGTAAAGTCACACTTATCAACACAAGTATACATATTGCTCAAGTAATATAAGGTTATATTGGAGTCATGGATATCGATCCCACAGGGAGTAATACTAGAGGCTACGAACTATGATTTAGAAAATCAATACTTAATCACACAAAATAGTTCAAATTGTTTATTTGTCACTAACAGGCAATTTAAATAAATATATAATTTTAACAGACTCTTAATTAACTAATTCTACTAATAAAGTTTTTAATGTGAAGTTCAATATATAAGAAAGCATCCTTCTCCTTGTCAAGAAATTAAAGTGAATTAGTTCAAATTGTATTGTATCAAATAGGAGCATTCTTATTCTTTACACTTTTGTCTAGGCATAAAGAACATTCATTAATCATATGCTTGGTTACTGAATCTGCGGCTAGGTTGGGAGAATACCGACTCTCACTTTGGAGCTCCCACGTTCCCCTCGCCTGAGGGCTAACATCTACACTTCACTGGCTCTCACTTTGGAGCTCCCACGTTCCCCTCACCTGAGGGCTAACATCTACACTTCAGCACTGCTCTCACTTCGGAGCTCCCATGTTCCCCTCACCTGAGGGCTAACATCTACACATCAGCACCGACTCTCACTTCGGAGCTCCCACGTTCCCGCCTAAGGGCTAACATCTACACATCAGCACCCCGGATCTCACTTCGGAGCTCCCATGTTCCCCTCGCCTGAGGGCTAACATCTACACTTCAGCACCCAAATGGGACCGAATTGAGGATTTTAGTCTGTCACTCTAAAATCTCCAATTCTACGCCCGATAATGGCTCTCACTTTGGAGCTCTCACGTTCCCCTCACCTGAGGGCTAACATCTACACTTCAACACCCAAACAATAGGATTGAATTGGGGATTTTAGTCTATCACTCTAAAATCTCCAATTCTAAGCCCGATAATTTTATTTCCCTATTTCAATTGAGGATTTTAGTCTGTCACTCTAAAATCTCCAATTCTACGCCCGATAATTTTATTTCCTAGGCTGGGAGGATACCGACTCTCACTTTGGAGCTTTCACGTTCCCCTCACTTGAGGGCTAACATCTACACATCAGCACCCAAACGATAGGACCGAATTAGAGATTTTAGTCTGTCACTCTAAAATCTCCAATTCAACACCCGATAATTTTATTTTCCTATTTATTTCCTCGCCTGAGGGCTAACATCTACACTTCAGCACCCAAACGATAGGACCAAATTGGGGATTTTTCTGTCACTCTAAAATCTCCAATTCTACGCCTGATAATTTTATTTCCCTATTTATTTTCACCCAACTTCCAATTGTCACTCTAAAATCTCCAATTCTACGCCCGATAATTTTATTTCCATATTTATTTGCACCCAAATCTGAGGGCTAACATCTACACTTCAGCACCCAAACAATAGGACCGAATTGGGGATTTTAGTCTTTCACTCTAAAATCTCCAATTCTATGCCCGATAATTTTGTTTCCCTATTTATTTTCACCCAACTTTCAACGACTTTGACCTCCCTAAATCTTGGATGTAATCTTTACTTTAGTTGTAAAACTCAACATATTTTAAACACTGAATTGGCCATATTGAAAGTAAATTAAGATTGAAGTGAAAAGATCATCACAACTTCTTTAACATTCTCATGGCNTACTCAAGAAAGTTTGCAAATTGCATAAATAGTCCAGGATGTCCTAGACCTCCCTAGTTTCACTCCTTGCCATAGTCAATATATTCTTAAGAATTATTCTCCCCACATTTATAGTTCTACTATTCTGAATTATAAATTCAGAATAGCTCTATCTCTAGTTACCTCACTATGATGATAGGTCGGTAACAGAGAAGAAGAAATGAAATAATGCCACGCCTTAGAGGTGGCATTCAACATGGAAGCAGAAAAATTTACCCGTTCTCACTTTTTTATCTTCCATGTTCCTTTCCTATCAGTGAGAAAGTTGATCACATCTTTGAGGGGGCCTTCCATTGTTCTAAAGGATTCATAGTGGCAGTTATAAGAGTCTGGGACTTCATAAAAAGTGTTGATGCGGGCGACAATAAACTCAACAGAGAATCCCCGCACTTGAACGATTCCGTCATCAGAATAATTTACATTGGCGTAGAACTCCTTCATAACATTTGCATCAGTTTTATTGGTGGTGTAAAAAAAGTTTTTCCACCTCCGCTCGATAATAACTCGTTCAATTTCTCCTCCCGGACTTTCAAAAACTCAATCTTGTATGCACTTTTTTCCTTTAAATATGGAAGTAAATTTTGTTTGAGCCATCGCATTGACGAAGCGAGACTCGTCAAACTCAACTCTTCTCTTTTGAGTGAATCCATTTCAATTTAATCAAATTATAGAAAAATTCCAAAAATTACTTCAAATATGTAAACCATGACTTCCGATAGTAATTCTAAGAGTTCAACAATAAGATCCATGAATTTCTTCCCAAATTTTCTTCACATTCTCAAAGTTTTCGGATTTCCTCAATGTGAAATAAATTCATGGTGGAAATCAAATATTTTTAGCTTAGAGTGAAGCTCTTACCTAAAGATGATCAAATCCGGTGTCAAAAAGCCTTGAAATCTCCTCCTAATCCAAGATCTCTCAAGCCCTAGGTCGAAAATGGCATTTTTAGGAGGAAGGGGATGATGAACAGTGGCGGTTGACTGGTCAAAATTGCGGTTAAAGGTGTTTTTTGTGAGCTCCCTAGCTTTAAAAAATTATAAAAAAATATCCTCTTGCTCAGTGAATAGAGAAGAATAATATGGAAATGATTTGGAATCCATTTGATGCATATTTTATTTTTAATTAATTAAACACTGACTTAGATGTTTTGATTCTTCATGCATGTAGTAATATCACCATGACTTAAAATTTTAGCATGTTGTTGCATCTTTTTTAAGGAACATTCCCTGATTTTTCCAAAGTTAGAGAAGGTCTCTAGATAGAGAATCATATTTTTTTTAAGTTTATGTGTATTATTTGCTTAAAATAATCATGGGAATTAGCATGTTGCTTAGAAAAATCCAAGAAAATTTTGGAGGGTTTTTGATGACTTGAGAGTCTTTAGGAAAAGTTCTCATGAGTCAAGTCATTCAAAATATACCTAATCTTTACAAACCCTAAATCACTAAGATAATTAATTTTGAAAAATACCATCTTCATTTTTGATCTCAACTATTTTTTAGGATCTAGAGAACTCACCATAAAAATTTCAAAGCATTTTGAGTTCATTTGGTAACTTAAGTTAATTTTTAAAGATAAATAACATTTTTGACACTAAAATAATTTTTAAAAATCAAAATATAACTTGAAAAATTATAAAACTTGGCTTTTTGAGTTCTCTATGATCAGGGGTATTTTTAAAAAAATGAAATAGAGTTTAAAATAAAAACTTGATTTTTAACCTATTTTAAATATTTATATAATTAAAAATCCATAAAAAATCACAAAAATAATAAAATTCATGGAAATATTCTAAATTA
The DNA here is from genome assembly GCA_002079205.1 of Phalaenopsis hybrid cultivar. Taxonomy (NCBI): domain Eukaryota; kingdom Viridiplantae; phylum Streptophyta; class Magnoliopsida; order Asparagales; family Orchidaceae; genus Phalaenopsis; species Phalaenopsis hybrid cultivar. The sequence continues at coordinate 241,684 of JXCR01005265.1, forward strand.
TTTCCTAAGCACTTAAGAACAATTAAAACTTTTTTCCTAATTTTTTAAATAAAGATACTGAATTTTAAAGCTTAAAACTAATTTTTAAAGGCTAAAAATGGGTTTTTACTAAATTAATTCAAATAAATCAAGTAAAACTTAGAAAAATATAAATTTTCTCATCTGAGTTCTTTGAACTTAGGAAGATTTTTAAGAAAATATAAAACTTAATTTTCTCCATTTAAAATATTTTCTATTTAATAAATACCCCAAAACTTAAAATAATTCTTAAAATTCAAATAAAATTCAAAAAATCATAAAATTTGGTCCAAAGGCTTCCTTGATCTAGGTCTACCTCCAGTAAAAATATCAAAGGATTAAGCTTTACCTTAGTCAAGTTAGAAATTTTCTTAGAGAAATCATATTTTTTACATAAAAATAATTATATAAATAAAATTAAATTTTCAAAAAATCTCATTTTCTCCTCCGATGTCTTAATTGACCAATAAATGAGGTAAGATAAATATTTCAAAGTCATTTGAATTGAATTTGACAAATTATGACATGTTAGTAGGGCTGTCAAAACGGCTCGTTGTTTGCGAACAACTCGTGTTGGACTCATTAATTTCGTTCTATAAGTTAATGAGCCGAACACGAACTAAGATTTGTTCGTTCGTGTTCGGTTCGTTTTGGCTCGAAATGCTACTCATCAAGTTTATATATATATATATATATATATATATATATATATATATANTTGATCTACTGCAGTAAAATTTTAATTTAGAAATACTATAATTTTGATTTAAATAAATATCATAGTGATATTTTCAGAAAAAATTCAAGTAATTGAATTAACTCTATAGCCACAAGAATATCTAGTCATCAAGCTTAAGAGTTCTAGTCTTCTATTTATTTCAAGAATGACTATATGTTGTAATATTAAGTCATTTAAAATATTCAAAAGATAGGAACTTCATGAGAACTCTACTAGTAAAAGATTTATTCCATAAATATAAGTTCAAAAATGTATTTAAGTTTTCCCTTTAGATAGGTCAAGTGAAGCCAATTTTTGATTAGGCATATCCTCGAGCTTCTCCTCACTTCCATAATTTTTTTTCTCTCTTTTCTTTTTTACATTTGGATTGCTTTCAATCATATATATATATTTTTCATTTCAGGGATTGTTTTCAATCCTTTCTTTTTCCTTTTTCAAGTGAGGATTACTATATTTGGATAGCCTTTAATGATTTTAAACTTCACTTTTCTTTCCCTAAATTTGAAACTCAAATCATTTCTTTACCTTATAAATATTTCATAATTTTTACATCATTAGGCCCCAATCTTTTCTTCTCAAATGAATTTCCAGATTCTTAATACTTCAAAATATAGTGTCCTTTACTTTAAATGTTAACTATAATCTTATTCTCTTATACTAAATATCTTAAGTTACAAAAATTAATTTTCATTACAAAAATATTTCTTTAAATCTACCATAATATTTAAATAGTTGCAAAAAAATATAGTTACCTGAATTAAATTCNGTTTTATGGCTACATGATTATGGTTGTTAAAAGGGCTCTTTGTTCATGAAAAGCTCGTGTTTGACTCGTTAAGCAAATGAGTCGAACACCAACAAACTTTTTGAGCTCGAAATATAAACGACCCGAACTCGAGCTGAGCATGGCTCTCTCGTGTTCAACTCGTTTACACCCCTACGTGTTAGAACCTTAATGGGCAAATGTGTAATTTTGAAAATTTAGCCTTAATTAACATTTAGGCTTAATTCAAGGAGGAAAATGGGCAACCTCTGATCTTAATTTGGATGTTTGAAACACAATGGGTTAATTGGTAGAAACCAACATCACACTTTTAATTGAAAAGATAAGTTAATAAATTTCTAAATTATTAAAATTTGGAAGTTTATTAAAAGCCCAGGACTTAGGGGTATGACTTTTGAAGTCAACAATTAATCAATTTAATACCCCTATTTTGTCAGGACTTAGGGGTATGACTTTTGAAGTCAATAATTATAATTTATTACCCCTATTTGATTTTCAAATGAAATTCAAATCATGAATCATGATCATCTAAAGCTTAACCTTTTTAAAACTAATTAAGACACTCACTTAGGTCTTAGAGGGTTAGTAGTAATCTAAGTTAAATCAAGACTGATTAAATGAGGATCAGAAAAACAAACACAATTAAAACATCTTTCAAACACTACAAGCCTAATAAGGCCAAAATTTGGCTAAGTGTTCCAATAACACTAGCTTGCCTTTTTAATGGTCTTCAACCACATAATATTCAAAATTAAATTACAAATGATAATTACCTTACTCTTAGAAATAATTGATACATCAATGCTCATTGAGCATTAGGGTGTTCATAGAATGAATCATTAGCAACATAATAAGTTTAAATGAGCTCGAGGCTTTTCACCAGGTGATAAGAGGAAAGCATGGACCCGCTTCTTCCTCTTAAAATGTTGGATTCCTCGAAGAGCTACTAAGATTAATATGTTTTGCTTGACAAATATCATCCTTAATAAAATTAATAAGGACCCACCAAGATTTGACCTAGAGTTAGGCAGGTCGTTAAAATTTTACTTCCCCGTTTCATATAAACTACCTTAACATGACTTTTGTCTTTCAGGTGGTGGAACGAGAAGACTCGTCAGGTACGCTTTTATAGTCTCCTTTTAGCATTGTCTTTCTTGTACTTTCATACTGTACTTTAATACCTGTAAATTTTCATGCTAAACAACGATGCCACCCTACATGAAAACTAAAACTATTAGGATAGCCACAAAACCAAAACCAAAACTAAAACTAGAAATGAACCAAGATAAAATTCACCTCCACAACATTCAAAATATAAAACAACTCAAAATTTAATCATAAACATCACACAAAACTACAATTGCAACTAAATTAAAATATAAAACAGCTCAAAATTTAATCACAAACATCACACAAAACTACAATTGCAACTAAATTAAGACGTCTCTATCTGATGATCGAGAATCCCTCAGAGGAGGTAACCTACGGTTGCTAACGAGGCTTCCCACAGTCTTGATGATCGGGAATCCCTCGGAGGAGGTAACCTACGGTTGCTAACGAGGCTTCCAATGGTTTAAATGAAATAATGATCGAGAATTTTTTGGAGGAGGTAACCTACGGTTACTAATGAGGCTTCCTACGGTCTAAATGAAATTATGGAACTCATTAAGTTGAGTTTAGGAAATTTATTTGGACTAAGTGAATCCAATAGAAAATAGTGGTGCCGAAATGAGAGAACGTAGGATCCTAACCGGTGTCGGTTTAATCAACTTTAACATGCCCTCATAAAATCTAAAGAACTTCAACCATAGGGTCACCTGATTTGACATCATAACTTGACACACTAGAAAACTTAAACTTGTTGCGGTAAGGAGCATGAAGCTAGCATGGTGAGCAGCACTGTCATCTTTAACAACAAAACTTGTCTTCCTTCCTTAGATATAAACAACAAATCCATAGGACTTTGAGGTTGTTTGCTTATGCAACGTAAATCCTTATCTTATATTTAGGCCTTTGTATAGTCCTACTATATAATATAAGCCTTAACTCGTCTTAGGATTCTGAGGTTGTCGTCCGTTACGACTTAAATCCTCACATCTTCCAGGCTATTTGTGTTATAGTTTCACACGAATGTAAGCCCTAACTAATAAAATTGGCAGGATGAAACACTTAAAAATTTCTCCTCAAAACTGAAGCCAAACATTAGGATAGCTTGGGAACTCATCGAGTTTCTCCTCTGGATCCAAGACATCCCCTGGTTCTTCCTCCTTTGGACTCTACAACAAAATATTCCAAATTTAAGCCAATCCCCTTTCACACCTCTACATCTGATCTCATTGAAAAGTCCTACCCTTTGAAACTCCTTGAAGATAATATTTTCTGATTTTTATCGAGAGTCTTATTAAGTGACTTTGGTCATTTAGGATGTAATTAACTATAGGGGCTTTCCCTTATAGGAAGCATCAGTGACTTTGGTCATTTAAGATGTAATTAACTATGGGCTTGCCCTTATAGACATGTCCGAACCCAGCTTAATATAAATCTATTTAATCTTTTATATTAAATAGAGGAACTTGTCGGCAAATACAAAGGTTTTGCAGACCAAATATTTAATTCTTTATATTAAATAGGGGAACTTGTCGAAAAATACAAATGTTTTGCAGACCAAATGGATGTCATATATTCCTTAGTTTATTTGATTGAGCCTCATCCTCAAGTCTTGTGTTTATCCTTCAGGATATATACAAGATTTGAGGTACAGTGCTCTTTCATTTAAACTATGAGAAAATATTGGGAGTTACTATTTTTAAGCCTGTTGCATTGGCCTACACAATGCTGACATTTTCTTGGAACCTGCCAACGAGCCACGAAGCCCGTAATCTCGCTCGTACCATCAAATTTGGAGGCGGATTTGAAGATCTCGAGGTCATCCTCGGGAAAGCCACGTTTGTAGTGATGAAAATTGCCTCATCGGATATACAAGAACCGTCTGCAAAAATTAGCTTGAACTGCCTTCAAGACTTCCCTGCCTACATGATGTCTAAAACTACTACCATCACGACACCTGCCAAACCTGCTATCCCCGCTGTTGCTACGGGGAAAGAAGTAATGATTATTGAGGATCTGACTGAGGGATTAATTGTACCATCACCCGTGTTTGAAATCAGATCAAGTTCAAGGACTGTACCGCTGACCCGAACTCAAAAGAGGAACCGTAACAGAAGAGTTCAGAGGGCCATCAAAGCCCATGCCCCAAGGAGACACCCGTTGAGGAGGAGCCTCATCAAGTTAAAGAAGAGTTACCAAAAATTTATCCACTCCTACGAGGGAGTAGATTCCATCCTTTGACGGATACCGATGGATATGAGATTATCCGGAGAATCGCCACTGCATTACCACCACTTCATGGACATGGTGAGGAGAGAAAGAAGTTCACTCCTATCACCCGAGTTAGTGCAGTTTTCAAAAGGCTAGCTACCAAATAAGGATGTTCAATTAGCGAGTTACTTAAATGAGTTGGAGATTCAATTTTCCCTCGCATGAAGAAGGAAATTTTGAAGGGCGTCAAATCTGCCAGACAATCCCACAAGACAACTAGAGTGCCCTCTACTCGTATCCTTGTTTGGTTCTATTTAGGAAATCGAGTTGATACTGCAGTGGTTACTACTGATAATACCGCCACGATGACTGCAGGCTATTGACTGGTTAAGTCGAGACCAGGTTCAAAAATCTTACCCGTCACCCATTATGGAGATATTTTTACAATCCCAAAGGCAAAGACAAGCGATTACTTGACACTGCAACCGGTCTACACCACGGGGAGCATACTTTCCCTCAGCATACTGATGTTTCTACTAAGTCACTCTTTCCTAAGACATCATCATCAAAAAAGAAAAAGGTAAGGGTACCCAAGGTCGCTGCACCGATACAATCTAGTGAGCCCACGAGAAAAGAACAAGAAATGAAACCAGGGTCTGAAATATCTGACATCGTCGCAACAACAGCTGGCGAGATAGAGGAACAAGTAGAGGATGTCCATCAGGGTCCTCCAAATCTTAAAGCGATCAAGGAATCAATAATTGAAGAGAATGTTGAGAAACTCAAGATCGAGATTTCCGAGTTAGCTTGAGAGCACGGAGTTTTCATCGATAGTAATGATGAAGATTTTGATTACAATGATTACTTAGAGGAAGATTTCATGGATGTCCATGTAATTGAAACAAGAGCCACCACATCTGCTTGCAAGGATTAACCTCACATCGAAGAGAACACCGTAGATGAGTTGGGTAGAACTGTCCTCCTTAGGAATGAGCAAGTTAGTCTACTGGAGAAAAGAATAGAAGAGATGACCATAGCCAGGACCGCTATGACCACCATTCAGGGGCAATCACAAGCGTCGCAATTGACTTCTTCAGAGGTCAATCAGCTAGAAATCATACACATCACAGATGAAAGAATATAGTTTTCTTCAGCAAACAGAGACGAGCAACACAGAAAGGTTCTCCATCAGGTGTTATACCAGAAAAGGAATTCAAGCAAATGGTTGAACAAGTGCGGGATGCCTTAACCCAATCTAAGGGTGGTGCATTAGTTCTAAAGGGTATACCTTACCCAAAGGAATTTGATGCCGTGCCTTTCCCCAAGGGTTTTGTGGCCCCAAACTTAAAGATATTTGATGGGACTGGAAATCTCAGATATCATATAGTACATTTCCGAGCTAACTGTGGCAAAATGAGAAATAGTGAGGCTCTACTCTTCCAGTAGTTCATCAACAGCTTGTCAGAAATTGTATTCGACTGGTACACTAACTTGCCCAATGGGTCAGTTAAAACATTTTCCGAGGTGGAACAACTATTTGTGAAAAAAATTACCGGGGCCCAACATAATGTGTCTATTGGAGAGCTCATGATGGAAACACAAAAGCCTAGCGAAACTTCGGTGGACTATATTTTGAGGTGGAGAAATCTTAGCATGAAATGTGAACCTCGGCTACATGAACATCATGTGATTGAATTCTACTCAAGAGAATTCATGGGCCAGTATCTTTCATGCTCACAGGACTCACCATCAAATCCTTCGAGAAGCTACTTAGTAAAGCCAACAGTCTTTAAAAAGAAGTCAAGCACACGAAGCCACACGAAAAGGCTAAGGTGACCAGAGTGTTTGAAAAGATATCAGGAGTAGTAGCGACCATCGACAAAGGAAAGCAGCCGATGAAGATATATGCAGAAGAGCCTTGCCAGTCTTTACATAGTATGCTCGGAAATAGAGTAGTCAATCCAACCAACATCTGACTCAAGAGGGATCACCTCAAATAAGGGATAAGAAAATGTCCTTGTCAGAATGACGTAAAACGGTGTATTCTTTTAAAGATGAAGCTATACCTAAAATATTCAGAAGTCTATGAAGAAGCCGGAGTTCAGGCTATCAGATCTGAAGAAGTCCGAAGAGGTGGATAGGAAGAATGAAGTAAATTATTGCCCATACCACCGGTTGCTTGAGCACACTATAAAAAAATGCTTATTCCTTAAAGATTGGCTCAAAAGGAACCTTAAAGAAGAGACATAACAATTCTAAAAGAATTCTTAAGAGAACCTAAAAAAAGTTCCAAAAATATGATTTTGGCCGAGCCAATCTCCCCAATTGATCTGTATGCTGGAACAGATGGATGGAGTACAAATTGGGATGAACTCAAGAGGGTCCTCAATCAAATATAGAATCCATCAAAATAATCTTCTGCATATACCAGAGAAGAAGGATGGAATGAGGTCTGGAGCAGATCATCCAAGAAAATAGTGAACAAGATCCAGTCTGCATCAAGACAAGCCTCCATTTAGAGTCCACAACATACCAAGCCTGAGATGAAGGTTTGTCAGAAGATCCGTCATCGTCAAGGACAAAGAAGAAGAAGAAAAGTGTCACCACAAAGATTGATAACACGGGGGGTAGGATAGGAGCCGCATTTACCATATTAATTGTCTGGGATTCGGGGAAGAAAATCCTCAAACCCTTAACTTTGTACGATTATCTTTTTGTCCCTCCGGGGTCTTATGAATATAATGATTTTAATTTTGGCTACATTTTAGCTTTTTCTAGTGATAACGTAACTGATTATGACCAATCTAACTTCGATCTTCATCCCAAAATGATCCTCAAATTGTACTCGAGTCTCATGAACTTATTGTCAAGTCTAAAGAAGACATCAATGATACCGTTTACAACAACACCGATAACAAGGAGCCAATTCTTGAGCATTACGGTACGCCGCTTACCATCAACTTAGATCTTTCCAATGAAGAGGAGGAGACACTGGAAGATTCAACAATGATATCTCAAGAAGAAGAAATCACGGAAGTTAACTTAAGGAGCGGAAAAGTGTTACCACCAAGAACAGCTCAAATAGACAAAGGAAAGCAGATAATGACTCAAGAAGAGATACCCCTACTTCCACCAGTGGAAGAACCACATGATCAAGACAAAACCAAAGGATCATACAAAGTAGACTACAATGTGCTAGCTCATCTTAGGAAGTTGCCGGCCCAATTAAGCATCTACGATGCTCTGATCTTGTCAAAGGAGATGAGAGAACCTCTAGTTACAACTTTGCTTGACCCAGAAATTTGCTTAACTCAGTTGGCCAACACATCCTCAGATGAAGTTTGTTCGTTGAAAGAACAGCTTGGGGTAACCTTTACAGATGAAGACTTGCTGCTCAGTATCGCCTACCACAATCGTCCACTCTGCATCTCAGTCAACATCGACATATTTGTGTTGTCCAGAGTATTAGTAGATCATGGAGCATCTCTTAACTTGATGAGCCTACGAACATTGAACTATTTGGATATTGAAGCTTAAGAACTTACAACCAATAAAATGATGTTAAGAGGATTCAACCAAAAGTGAGAAAGATCCCTTAGATCAATTACATTACTTATGAAGGTTGGAGAACTTGTGAAAACAACTAATTTTCATATCATCAACACCGAAACCTCTTTTAATGCTCTACTGGGTTGACCATGGATTCATGAGCACAATATGATTCCAACATCTCTACACCAGTGCATCAAATACTGCAAAGATGGTCTAGAAAATTGCATCAAAGGAGACCTACAACCATTTTCAGTGCATGAAGTTGGTATCCATGAAGACACTGCGTACTACGCGCCTCTGAAGAGGACTGACTTCTCTCGTGAAGTTATCATAAACAAAGATGAAGATTCAGAAGAATTACAAAGAGGAGGTCATTCAAATCCACTTCAACAATCTTCCATCACTCCCTTACAACGATTTGGTGGAGGTTCTTTTAGTTCGCGCACCCGAGGTCGAGGTCGGGGACGTCGACGAGGAAGGATCAATTTAATTGTTGAACGGACTAGGCCAACCATCAACATTGGTGATGAATATAATTTTGAAGATGAGATAATGATGACAAGACAAAAGAGACCTCAGTACGAGATATCCCTAGAAGATATAGAGAAAAGTGAATATGAAATAATGTATGATCGGATAAACCACTATGTGAATGCTATGACCCTTACTCCGAACCTCAAAAGGTCGAGATTTTAGAGGCCAAGGAAATCCGTAGTGTCGGTACAAAGCCGATCAAATTTTATCTTTCTTCTACCTCTACTGAGCTTAAAAAATATGTAAATTTGGATGATGATCCTAATGAATTAATGGAATAACCTTCTGGTTACTTCTCACATTGTGTTCAAAAGTTAATTCAATAGGGACACTTACCAAAACAAATGCCAAAAGATAAATTTCAACATTTTAAAAAATTATGGAATGGTAAAAGTCAAACTCCAAATTCAAAATAGGGTCTCGGATTTGGTACAGTCAGACCAATTGATGATTTTGAATTTTGCATGGTTGTTTCTGGTGTGCCAGAAGAAGATTGCCTCGATTTAGAGGATGAATCTATTGATAAACTAATAGAAGATGCTCCCCTAGAATTTGAGGAGGAAGTTAAATCTACCATTGATGAAAATAAAGAGATTAACCTCGGGACTGAAGAACAACCCCGACCTACATTTATAAGTTCTCTACTTAATGACAAAGAATCTGCAGAATTGATCAAACTATTAACAAAATTCAAAGATTGCTTCGCATGGAGCTATGATAAAATGTCAAGACTGTCCACAGAAGTTGCAATCCATAAAATTGGGGTGGACAAGAATATAACCCCAATAAAACAAGCTCCTAGAAGAATGCGCCTCGAAATAGAACAACAAGTCATCGCCGAGGTGAAGAAATTAATAGACGTCAACTTTGTGAAAGAGAAGCAGTACCCCACATGGTTGGCCAACATTGTACCTGTTAAGAAGGAAAATAGACAGATCCACGTTTGTGTTGACTTCAGAGATTTGAACAAGGCATGTCCAAAAGACGAGTTTCCACTACCTATACCAAAGATGATGGTGGATATCACTTTAACACATGAAATTTTCTCCTTCATGGATGGATCATCGGTATACAACAAAATCAAGATGGCTCCCGAGGATGCAACAATTATAGCTTTCAAAACACCGATTGGAATTTTCTGCTACAAAGTGATGCCGTTCGGCCTAAAGAATGCCAGAGCAACATATCATCATGCAATGACAAAGATTTTTGATGACCTCATTCACAACCAAGTAGAATACTACGTGGATGATTTGGTCATCAAAAGTAAATAGAAAAAAAAAGACCATTTGTATGATTTGAGGATTGTGTTTGAACGGTTACGACGATATGACCTTAAATTGAATCCCTTAAAGTGCGCCTTTGACGTTACCTCCAAAAAATTCTTAGGATTTGTTGTCTGTCATCGGGGAATCGAGATTAACCTAGATAAGTTTAAGGCTATCTTGGAAATGCCTCCTCCTAAAACCTTGAAACAACTACGTTCCTTCCAGGGGAAGTTAACATATCTGAGACGCTTTATTTCTAATCTCTTAGGTAGGTGTCAGCATTTTTCAACATTAATTAAAAAGGAAGCCAAATTTATTTGGGAAGAGAAATGCCAGTGGGCCTTTGAGGACGTTAAAAAATATTTAATGACACCTCCTGTTTTGGCAGCCTCTATCATAGGGAAACCATTGATACTTTATAATGCGACCTTAGATGACTCTCTTGGAGCCCTCTTAGCCCAAGTCAATGATGAGGGTAAAGAAAATGCACTATATTATTTGAGTCATCGTCTAATACTGACGGAGATAAGGTATCCACTTATTGAGAAGCATTGCCTGGCGTTAATTTTCGCTGCCCAAAAGCTTAGACATTACATGCTTTCTCATAAGATTACCCTAATCTCGAAAGTTAATCCATTGCAATATATGATGACCCGACCAACACTCTCCGGACGTTTAACGAAGTGGTCAATGATCTTATTGCAATTCGATTTAACTTTTGTGCCCCTCCGTGCTATCAAGAGACAAATACTACCAGACTTTCTCACTGCATACCCACTGCCAGCCGGGTCCTCTCTCAACGACGAGTTACCAGACGAGCAAATACTACAAATGAAATTTTCTAGAGCACAATGCTGGGATATGTACTTTGATGGTGCTTTGTCAACAAAGAAAGACAAAGGATCAGGCACAATTATACCGTGCAAAGCAGGGATCAGTTTGATCTTTATTACACCAGATAAGGGTATGTTGAGGTTCTCATACCACCTGACAGAGCCGTGCACCAACAATGAAGCAGAATATGAAGCTTTAATCACCAGATTGGAATTGACAATCTCAATGGATTTAACAAACAATGCCATTTATGGTGACTCTCAACTTGTCATCTAGCAGGTCGCCAGAAAATATAAAATTCTGAAACCAAGATTAGCAGAGTACCATCAGTACACAATTAAGCTCCTGGAGCAGATTCCTGAGGTGACTTTCTATCGGATTCCTTGGGGAGATAATGTTCATGCCGGCGCTCTAGAAAAACTCGCCAACGAAATGGCGTGTCCCCTTGAGGATTTCATCGTAATCACAGTGCAAGGAAGACGAGCCTTGTCTCAAAATGACTTCAAAACTCTACATAAGCTTGGAAAAGAAGAAACAATAAATACCATTGCAAACATCAATAAATATTGGCGCAAGCCATTAATAAAATATTTGTATGCTAGAAAGATGCGAGAAAACATGTTTGAGGCACACCACATTACAAGGAGGGCTATGTCTTACGCCCTGGTAGGAAATGTTCTCTACAGAAGAACACTCGACCCAATGTGGCTAGGTGTTTGAGCAGAGCCAAAACATAAAATATTGTCAAAGAAGTACATGCCTGATTGTGTGGTGCTCACCAGTAAGAGCCAAAAATGAAAATGAAGATAAAAAAAACTCTGGTATTATTGACCAGCAATGATGTCTGATTGCATGGATGTAGCCAGAAGATCTCACCAATGCCAAGTGCATGGGGTGGTCTTACACCAGCCTCCGAATGTGCTACACCCAACTGTTGCCTCGTGATCATTCGACTGTTGGAGCACGGGCATAATAGGTCATATAGACCCTCTATCTTCTAAGGGACACAGGTTTATACTTGCCTTTACAGATTACTTCTCCAAATGGGCAGAGACAGTACCGTTACGTGAGGTACGACACAACATGTCCTTCAATTTTTCAAAAGCCTAATTGTCTACCGTTTTGGAGTACCGCGAAGAATAATCTCTGAGAATGGGACAGCTTTCAAAAGTACAAAGATCAACAATTTTTTCAGAAGACACAGGATAGATTGACGATACTTTACGATTTACTATCCCAGAACAAATGGTTTGGCTGAAGTTTTCAACAAGACACTGGTACAGATTTTGAAGAAAACATTGGATGAAAACAAAAGGGATTGGAACAACAAACTGTTAGAAGCTTGTGAGCCTATCGGATGACTTTCAGGACTCCCACTCGGTGTACACTCTATATGCTCGTGTATGGAGCTGAGGTCGTGCTACCGCTAGAAATCCAGACACCATCTCTCAGAGTCCCCATTGCCAACCAACTCACAATGGAAGAAAGTACAAAACTCAGACTTGAAGAACTGGAGAGTGTTGAGAGAAAACAACTAGAAGCACAACAACAATTGGAGCTTTACCAGGCAAAGATGGTACAAGCCCATGAAAAATTGGTCCACCCAATGACATTCAAAGTTGGTGACCTCGTGCTTGTGCTCAAAAGACCTATTCTTGCACGCCGCAAAATAAAAATTTGAGCTAACTTGGGAGGGACCATTTGTCGTTGAGAAGGTCTATACAGAGGAGCCTACAAGTTAGTGGACTTTCAGGGAGAAATGCCCATGTTACCTATAAATGGACGATACCTGAAAACCTATTACGCAACCTGATGCTGCATAATGCCGCTTGCCTCTGCTTTCTTTGAAACTTTGAAACTTTGATTATTTTAGGGTTATCTATGTGGCCAACTCTCTATGATCGGGTCCAAATTTTGTAATTAACCTCATATATAATGAAAATTTTGAGAAGATTTTTGAACTTCTACCATGTTCTCTTTTCTACTTTTGAATTTAAATATCCTACTAAATTAAACAAAACTCATACATAAAATGAATAATCGTTTTCACCAAAACAAACTAAAATTTACTTTAATAAATACTTTATTTTGTTCTTGTTCATGCCAAGCTTCGGCCCACTGACATTTTTCCTGTTGTCTGCAGAAAAATGTCAGGACAGGGCTGATCTTTGCCTTCCAGGACGACTGGAACCTCGCACTGAATGAGGAGATGGCGCCGCAAGGAGGTGTCATAGATTTCAACTTGAATTTCAACTAAGTTGATATGGACTACAATGGTCCTCTAATGGACGTAATCAGCAGTAAAGAAAAGGAGGGATTGCCTTCACTGTTGAGGGTAACCACTCAGGATAATGTGTCACGCAAAGGTAAAAATGTGATAGCTGAACAAGATTCGATGGAGGGGCCCAGCCGTATGTCCTCCATGGTAGCCACTTCAGCAAGGGACCTGATAGCTACCTCATAATGAATGATTACCGAATACTCTGCTCTGCATAACGCAGTGCAGAAATGCCATCTGAAAGAAGCAGAGAGCTTTTCTGCGGCAGGAACGCAAATGCGAGAGAGACGTGAGCAATTTTCTTACCCCCATTCATGAGGGACATATTTACGACCCAGATCTGAGAGAAACTTCTGCCAGCCTGCCCACTACTGATGAAGAGTCAGAATTTATGACAGAATCAGATGTGCTCCCGTTCCAAATATCTTATGCAGGGGTTGCCCAACATGCAACGTTGAGGTACCAACCGGGACATCAGTCACGAGCGCATTTGTAGAATGCCCGGATTGCGACGTTCTACATCTACATTGTTTCAGTACATTAGAAGAATACACTTCAAGCACCAATGAGTCTCAAACTCTAAACTTTGCGACAAATGAACCATATGTCCCACTGGGGACGGATCAGCATGCACCATGGAGCCCGAGATCGTACATCCCATTAAGGGACGAGTCTCACATTTCGGATTGACCATCTCAAGTTTGGGTTCCCACCGATGCTCGAAAGAAGGAACGCCTATAACTGTTTCCAACCCCTGGTAGGGTAGAATACTAAAACATAAGCAAAGTAAATAAAAGAGAATTCGAGTTCTATGAAGAAGTTCAGGAGAAGTTCACCAACATATTGGAAGGCCTGGAGCTATATACCATGGTTTTCTCCGAGATTGATGAAAGAAGCATTCTGGACTGTTTCTTCGATTTAAGAGACAGAGGTTGAGCGGGCCTTCTCATGGAAAGGACATATTCTGAGCCAAAGAAATGGATGAGGGGAAAGGGAAGAATCACCATCCAATGTGGCTGTTGCTACAACTTCACAAATGACAGACAGGGGAATCCTCCCGGGATCCTCAGATACAACCAAGTGGATCCGTTACCACCGATGATAAAATGAATAATCAAGAGAATGGTCAAGTGGAATATTCTACCTGCTACTTGCATACCCAACATTTGCATCATTAACATTTATGAAGAAGGTGACTGCATTCCTCCACACATCGATCATCATGATTTTGTGAGACCTTTCTGCACGGTCTCATTCATGAGTAAAATCAATATTCTATTTGGGAAAGAAATTGAGATCTTCGGCCCTGACAAATTTAGAGGTTCTGTGGAAATTTCTCTTCCAGTCGGTTCAATACTTGTTCTCAAGGGCACCGGTGCAAACGTTGCCAAACATTGAATTCAAGGAGTGCGACACCGTAGGGTGCCTGTGACTTTCCGCAGGATGGATGACAGTAAAATACCGTATGGATTTCAGCAGGACCTAGAATTAGAGGAGTTTTTTGTGTACGAGCTATGAGAAGGTTGTACCTCTAAGTACATGCAAAGGGAACTGTTATTCTAGAGCATGCCTTAGAAGGTCTGCTTGATCAGAAGCTCAACATACCTGACACAGAGGGTTCACTTTATTTCTTTTAACAACATGACATGCATTTGATATATTCAGTCTACGATGTACTCATAGCATGAGATGATTCTCAACGCATTTCGACATGAATTACATAATTTACCTTTTGAGGCGTTAGCCTATGTCTGATTTATGACATCTCTTTTGGAGCAAATTAATGGAAATTTTTCTCAAATTGTACCTTTTTGTCAGTTGCCTTTTTGTGTGATGGATGAAAGCCGTGAACCATGCGAGGGTTCAAAATTTCAATGAACAAAGAACGAAACAACAAATCTTCAACAATAAATAAAACATAAATAAAAAATAATCATAAATGAGTTAATAAAAAAACAATTTTCTTTTGAAAATCAACCAATTAAAATTAAAACTTTAAAAATATATTTTGAAAAATTAAATTGTGATAAAACAACAAGAAAATAGAACAAACCAGTTGAGTGGATTCTTGCATTTTCGGAATTCCTACTCTTTGTGCGCGCAACACAACCATCGTTATCTACACTAGCTTTCTGCACATCTCCGCAGAATTTCACATTCTACACAAAAAAACTCACAAAGCCTTACAAATCTCCTTCAACAAGATCAACTTTTTTCACATGATACATTTCTTTAAATTCAACGCTACTAACCCTCTTTTGAGAATTGACCTACATTTTAATTCTCATTTTTGAATCAGTCCTATACTTCTGATTCACTACATTTAAGGTCAGTCCTTACATTCTGACACTCTCTTTTGAGAATTGACATACATTTAAATTCTCAGTTCCGAATCAGTCTTATATTTCTGATTTATTACATTCGAGGTTGGTCCTTACATTCTGACACTCTCTTTTGAGAATTGACATACATTTCAATTCTCAATTTCATATTTCTGATTCACTACATTCGAGGTAGGTCCTTACATTCTAACACCCTCTTTTGAGAATTGACCTACATTTCAATTCTCATTTCTGAATCAGGTCTATACTTCTGATTCACTACATTCGAGGTCAGTCCTTACATTCTGACACCGTCCTTTGAGAATTGACCTAGATTTCAATTCTCATTTTCGAATTAGTCATATACTTCTGATTCACTACATTCGAGGTCGGCCCTTACACTCTGACACTCTCTTTTGAGAATTGACATACATTGCAATTCTCAGTCCTACATTTCTGATTTATTACATTTGAGTTCAGTCCTTACATTCTGACACTCTCTTTTGAGAATTGAGCTACATTTCAATTCTCATTTTTGAGTCAGTCCTACATTTCTTATACACTACATTCAAGGTCGGTAAGGACATTCCGACACCCTCCTTTGAGAATTGACCTACATTTCAGTTCTCATTTCCGAATCAGTCATATACTTTTGATTCACTACATTCGAGGTCAACCCTTACACTCTGACACTCTCTTTTGAGAATTGACATACATTTCAATTCTCAGTCCTACATTTCTGATTTATTACATTCGAGTTCCGTCCTTACATTCCGACACTCTCCTTTGAGAATTGACCTACATTTCAATTCCCATTTTTGAATCAGCCCTATATTTTTTATTCACTACATTTGAGGTCGGTCCTTACATTATGACATTCTCTTTTAAGAATTGACCTACATTTCAATTCTCATTTCCGAATCAGTTCTACATTTTTGATTCATTACATTCAAGGTCAGTCCTTACATTCCAACTCTCTCTCTCTTTTTGAATTGATATCTAAATTTCAATTCCAACCTCGGGGTCAGCACTTGCATACTGGTTCCCATCTTCTAGAAATTTTTGAAATTTCATAACTCAAAGTCCACTCTCCAATCCCCAGCGAGAGTCCCTACTTCTTGACTTAATCAAACACTCACCTGCTAATTTTCCACCAGAAACAAATCACACACACAACTCTACACATATTGCTGGGTCTGTTGACTTTGGAGTTTGTATTAGTTTTTGTTGATCTCGTCGATCAATGCCAATATGCGCGGTGTGCCTACCTAGTACACCACACCTATTGGGGTCCATTTGTTGACCTCATTTATGGTTGAGGTTTAGTTTTTTTCCTCTTTAGTAGCCTAAGGTCTAGCCATAGGACTTTCCTAATGATTATTCTTAGAAAACTAGAAAATACACCCTCACAACTAGAAATTCCATACTCTTCTCTACTCAACTTGAAGTTCCACATGTTGGTCTCAACCTCTAAGCACTTAATAAGTGGGGTCATTATGGGGGAAACTCAAGATGATTCACCCTTAGGACTGCTTGACCCTAAGGTTGACCCTAGGTGTCGGTCTGAAGCTAAGGCACTCACCACACTCTTCTACACTCATCTACACTCACAATCACTTACAACCCTGAACTCAAATTTCTAGCCTAGACCCCTTGATCTTTTTGGGATACTCATGTAGATGGTCCCCTAAAACTACAAGCCCTAGGGCTATGGTTTGGCTAATACCACTATGTAGAGGACCCAAAATGGGGTTTCCATTGGTCCAGGGCTTGTTGGTGATGGTTGGTACCTCAAATCTACCAAAATACCCATCTTGGCCTTTTACCCCTAAACACCCCCAAATTCCCAATATACCCCTCTTGGGCCCAAAATCTCAAAAATTCTAAGAAAATCTAAATAAATCCCAAATATTTCCAATTTCATTTTTCTCAACTATCACATGACCCAATTTGGCCAATTTGACCATCTTTAACAAAAACCCTCAAATTTTCCTTTAACAGCCAAAATTTCCCAAATTCAACCCAAATGTCGATCAATTTGATCTCAATTGGCCCCAATTCCAATCCTAAACTATAATTCACTTTTGAGATGGCCAAGCTAAAATAAATCCAACCTTAATTGGTGCATGATTTGAGCCCAATTTTGATTTAGGTCAAAACCCTAATTTTGACCATATGACCTAATCTTACCAAATTAAACCTATAGCGTAGTCAATTGGCCCCAATTAATGTTGAAAAATTTTCATAACATTCCTACACATCCAAATTAACCATCAATTGGCCTTGGTGAAGCCTCAAATCCATTTAATTTTGGCCTAAATCCAAAATTCCTTAGCCTCAAATTAGCTAAGTCCCCAAATTTCACCCAATTGATTACCTTAACCCCAAAATTGGCATCCAATTCATGTTGGAAAATCTTCATAGGGTACCTATTGACCATTTACAATAATCAATTTGGATTTAGCCCAAGGCTAACCCAAGCTAGACCCAAGCCTAGCCCAACATGACCAAATTGCTTAAAGTTCAAAATTCCCTCAAATTGACCCTTCAATTGAGCTAAAAGACATTTTCATTCTTCACCAAAGTTGTTCCTTACAATCATATAAACCAAATGCAACAATTAATTGGGCCAATTGACATGGCTAGCCTAGACCAAACACAAGTTTTGGTCATTTGCACCCACTTAGACCCATGCAATAAATATGATCTAACCACCCTAAAGTCACCAAATTAACTCTATCACAACCATTAGTTGGACTTAGTGACAAGTCCAAAAAACATGAAGCCTCCTAAATCAAGCCATGGATCAAAGGTCCCCCAAATCAAAGGATATTATTTCCAAAAATGCTTGTGCTTAAGATATGCTTACCAAATTTAGGTATTATTGCACTAAATTGCTGTGACATATTCCCTTAGGTTCCCTGAACTCCTAGCCACCTCCCCCTGGCCGGTCTGCCAGCCTAATAGCTGGAAAATCTTAAAACCAAGAGCCACCCCAATTGCACCTCACCCAAATCAAACATAGAGGCCAGCTCAACCAAACCAATTGATGGAGCTCCTCTGCCCTCCACCTAAGCACCACAGTGCACCCAAGCTTATGCCCTCAGAGCCACTCCCATGGCCATTTTTATAAAAACTCACCTCCATGGCCATGGAAGGTGTGCTGAAATTTTTTTGGTGAGGCCTCTCCAAACTTCTCACAGAGATTCCCTAAGATCCCCTCAGTACATTCCAACCGTTTTCCCTCACCAATTCCCATTTTTGGAGCTCATTTTTGAGCTTGGAACCTTGTCGAAAACCAGGATAGAACCCAATACACCTTCACAGTCCACCCGAACTCAAATTAACTCTGCCCACACCTTCATAATAGTGAAAGAAGCCAAACCCCATAAAATCTCCCTTCCACAGAGCCTCTACCATAGTTCTAGGCCAACACCCAAATCCGGCCGTGATCGAATTCATACCTAGGCCTTACACCAAGATCAAAGGCTTAATCCTTAGCCTCTTTGGATCACAACAAATGTGCCAAGACCCTCTGATTGAAGCTTCACTTCTCAGAGTGAAGGTATAAAACCTCACCTCATCTCAAGCCTATTTTGATTCTCTATTTGATTAGGTTTAATTTATTTGCATGATTACCGTATGAATGTGTTCGTCTCACTTATACGAGTCCATAGGACCAAACCCGAGGTGATTAGGTTGAGTCTAGACTGAGATCTTAGGGTTTTAGTTTGACGGTCACGAGATCAATTTATCGGGGACGATGATGGGGAGCCGTTTGATCGAGCGTGAATCAATTGGATGGAGGATATCGAGCCGGATAGCGCTTTGGGGCATAAACAACGAGGCAAATGGCTGCTGGCGTGGACGGCGGCGTCAAATAGGAGCACGTCGCGTGGTGTTTCGGAGCTGCCTAGGATCTACATGGCGCCGCGTGGATAAGTAGAAAAATAGGGCTTTCTCTATTTATTTAAACTCCTTAAAGTTCAAAAATCCATAACCTTGTGTAGAAAAATAAAAAAAAATAAAAAAAATAAAATAAAAATACCCTCTTGCTCAGTGAATAGAGGAGAATAATGTCGAATAAATTTCAAGTCCATTTGATGCATAAAATATTTTTTTAATTAGTTAAACACTATTTGCGATCATTTGATTCTCCATGCATATTGATACATCACCTTGGCTTGAAATTTTGACATGTTGCAGTCTCTATCAAGGGAAACATCCTTTGATTTTTCCAAAGTCAGAGAAGGTTCCTATACAGAGAGCCATATTTTTCAAGTTATGCACATTATTTCCTTAAAATAATCATGGAAATTAGCATATTAATTAGAAAATTCTAAGAAAATTTTGAAGGTCTACCATGACCAGAGAAACCTTTGAAAATAATTTCATGGGTCAAGTCAATTAAAACGCAAGGTCTACCATGACCAGAGAAACCTTTGAAAATAATTTCATGGGTCAGGTCATTTAAAACATCCTTAAATTTTCCAAATACTAAATCACTCAGAAAAACCTTTGGAAATAATTTTATGGGTCAAGTCATTTAAAATGCACTTAAATTTTGCAAATACCATGAAAATTAGCATATTGATTATAAAATTCTAAGAAAATTTTGGAAGGTCCACCATGACTAGAGAAATTGGAAATAATTTCATCAGTTAAGTCATTTAAAATGCACTTAAATTTTACAAAGACTAAGTTACTAAAATAATTAGTTTTGGAAAATTTAAATATATAAATGACTTGATTTTTAATATCCACCATGGTTTATGATCCAGAGAACTAATTATAAAAATTTTAAAATATTTTGAGTTCATTTGGTAACTTAAGTTGATTTTTAAAGATAAATACCACTTTTGACACCCAAATGATTTTTAAAAATCAAAATACAACTCAAAAAATTATGAAACTTAGTTTTTTGAGTTCTCTGTGATCAGGAATACTTTATAAAAATAAAATAATATTTAGAATAAAAACTTGATTTTTAGTCTATTTTAAATATTTAAATTAATTAAAATTCATAAAAAATACAAAAATAACAAAATTCATGGAAATGTTCTAAATTGCTTCCTAATCACTTAGGAACAATTAAAATATTTTTCCTGATTTTCTAAATAAAGATATTGAATTTCAAAGCTTAAAAATAATTTTTAAAGGCTAAAAATGAGTTTTCACTAAAATAATTCCAATAAATCAAAGAAAAAAAAAATTGAAATTTGCTCCTATGGGTTCTCTAACCTCAGAGAGATTTTTTAAAGGCACAAAACTTAATTTTCATCATTTAAAATATTTTATTTTTATTAAATAACTCAGAACTTAAAATAATTCTGATAAATCACAAAGATTTCAAAAAATCATCAAATTTAGTCTAAAGACTTCTATGGTCTAGGTCTACCTCTAGTAAAAATTTCAAGGGATTAGGATTTACTTCGGTAAATTTAGGAATTTTCTTTGAAAGATTCTATTTTTGCATGAGAATAATTATATAAAATAAATTAAATTATGAAAAATCGCATTTTCTCCTTTGATGTCTTAATAGACCCATGAATGAGGTAGGATAAAAATTTCAAAGTTATTTGAATTGAATTTGACAAATTATGAGGTGTTAGAGCCTTAGGGGCAATTGTGTAATTTTGTAAATTTAGCATTAATTAACATTTAAGCTTAAGTCAAGGAGGGAAATGGGCAACCTCTGATCTTAATCAGTTTATTTGATATTTGGAACACAAGGGATTAATTGGTAGAAACCAATCTCACTTAATTAAGTTAATAAATTTCTAAATTATTAAAATTTGGAAGTTTATTAAAATTAAATGATCCTGAACTTAGGGGGTATGACTTTTGAAGTCAATAATTAATGAATTTAATACCCCTATTTTGATTTTCAAATAAAATCCAAATCATGAATCATGACCACTTGAAGCTTAACCTTTTCAAAACTAATTAAGACCTCATTTAGGTCTTAAGGGCTTAGTGGTGACTTAGGCCAAATCTAAATTGACTAAATGAGGATTAGAGAATTGCCTTAAGGGCTTAGTGGTGACTTAGTCCAAATCAAAATTGACTAAATGAAGATTAGAGAATTAAACATAACATAATTAACATCCTTGAAACACCACTAAGCTTAATTAAAAAAAAATTTGGCTAAGTATTTAGGTTACACCAACTTGCTCTTTAAGGAAATTCACTCGCATAATTTTCAAATTAAATGATAAAGGATAATTACCCCTTTCTTAGTTATAATTAAGACATCAATGTTCACTGAGCATTAAAAGTATTCACAGGATGAACCATTAAGCAACATAATAAGTTTAAATGGACTCGAGACTTTTCACCAGTTGGTGAGAGGGAGGCATGGACCTGCTTCCTCCTCCTAACTTGTTGGAAACCTCAGAGGTCTATTAAACTTAATATAGTTGCTCAATGAAATCATCCTTAATTAAAATTTTAAGGACTCACCAAAATAGAAGATAGAGTTAGGAAAACCACAAGAACTTTACTTTTCCTGCTCTTCATAAATGCCC
This sequence comes from Phalaenopsis hybrid cultivar, assembly GCA_002079205.1. NCBI lineage: Eukaryota > Viridiplantae > Streptophyta > Magnoliopsida > Asparagales > Orchidaceae > Phalaenopsis > Phalaenopsis hybrid cultivar. The sequence continues at coordinate 263,857 of JXCR01005265.1, forward strand.
TCACATGCCTTTTTAAGTTTCAGGTGGTGGAACGAGAAGACTCTCTAGGTACGCTTTTACAGTTTATAATACTGTTTTTCTTGTGCCTTTTCCATACATGCTTTACGCTTATGTTGTTTTTTTTATACTTGCATTTACCTACATGTATGAAAACAACATAAACTTGCATGTTAACCAAAACTAAAGCGCAAAACCAAAAATAAAATCAACTATGATAAAATCCACCGCCATAACATTCAAAATATAAAACAACTCAAAATTTAATCACAAACATCACACAAAAATACAATTGCAACTAAATTAAGATGTCTTTATCGGATGATCGGAAATCCCTCGGAGGAGGTAACCTAAGGTTGCTAACGAGGTTTCCCATGGTTTAAATGAAATTATGGAACTCATTAAGTTGGGTTTAGTAAGTTCATTTGGACATAGTGATTCCAATAGAAAATAGTGGTGCCGGGACGATGAAACCGTGGGATCTTGACCGGTGTCTTTTCCCACGATCTAAATGAAATTATGGAACTCATTAAGTTGAGTTTAGTAAGTTCATTTGGACTAAGTGAATCCAAATAGAAATAGTGCTGCCGAAATGAGGGAACCGTAGGATCTTAGTCCATGTCTCTCTAATCAACTTTAATATGCCCCTATAAATTTTAAAGAACTTAAACCATAGGGCCTCCTGATTTGACATTATAACTTGACACACTAGAAAACTCAAACTCATCGCGGTGAGGAACTTGAGCTAGCATGGTGGGGCAGACGGCCATCTTCAACAGACAAAACCTGTCTTCCTTAATTAAACCAATCTTCCTTCCTTAGAATCAAATAAAAAAAGCCATAGGACTTTGAGGTTGCTTGTTTATGCAACGTAAATCCTCACCTTATCTTTAGGCCTTTTAAATACATAGGACTTCGAGGTTGCTTGCTTATGCAACGTAAATCCTCACCTTATCTTTAGGCTTTTGTGTAGCCCTGCTATACAATATAAGCCCTAACTCATCTTAGGATTCCGAGGTTATCATTTGTCACGACCTAAATCCTCACATCTTTCAGGCTATTTGGGACTTTGAGGTTGCTTGCTTATGCAACGTAAATCCTCACCTTATCTTTAGGCCTTTGTATCCTGCTATATAATATAAGCCCTAACTCGTCTTAGGATTCTGAAGTTGTCGTTTGTCACGACCTAGTGTTATACAATATAAGCCCTAACTCGTCTTAGGATTCCGAGGTTGTCGTTTGTAACGACCTAACCTCGAGGTTGCTTTCTTATGCAACGTAAATCCTCACCTTATCTTTAGGCCTTTGCATAGCCCTTTTTTCTTGCTTATGCAACGTAAATCCTCACCTTATCTTTAGGCCTTTGCATAGCCCTGCTATTCTCATGCAACGTAAATCCTCACCTTATCTTTAGGCCTTTGCATAGCCCTGCTATACAATATAACGAGTTTGTTGTCCTTCACAACCTGAATTTTAATATCTTCCAGGCTATTTGTGTGATTGTTTAACATGAATATAAGCTCTAACTAATAAAATTGGCAGGATGAAACACTTAAAATTTTCTCTTCTAAATTTAAACCAAACATTGGGATAGCTTGGGAAGTCACCGGGGTTCTCCTCCGGATCCATGACATCCCCTAGTTCTTCCTCCTTTAGATTATACAATAAAATGTTTCAAATTTGAGCCAATCCCTTTTCACACCTCTACGTCCAATCTCATTGAAGAGTCCTACCCTTTGAAATTCCTTGAAGATAATATTTCCTGATTTTTATTGAGAGTCTTCTTAAGTGAATTTTGTCATTTAAGATGTAATTTATTATAGGGGCTTGCCCTTATGGGAAGCATGTCCGAACCCAGCTTAACATAAACCCTATTTAATATCTTATATTAAATAGGGGAACTTGTCGGCAAATACAATGGTTTCACAGACCAAACAAATGTCATACTCTCCTTAGTTTATTTGATCGAGCCTCATCCTCAAGTCTTGTGTTTATCCTTCGGGATAGATACANTCTAGTCCTTCTTCCTTTGGATTCTACAATAAAAATGTTCCAAATTTGATCCAATCCCCTTGTACACCTCTATGTTTGATTTTGTTAAAGAGTCCTACCCTTTGAAATTCTTTGAAGATAATATTTCTTCATTTTTATCGAGAGTCTTCGTAGGTGGCTTTGGTCATTTAAGATGTAATTAACTATAAGGGCTTGCCCTTGTAGGAAGCATGTCTGAACCCAGCTTAATATAAACTCTATCTAATACTTTATATTAAATAAGGGAACTTGTCGGCAAATACAAAGGTTTCACAGACCAAACAGACGTTATACTTTCCTTAGTTTATTTGATCGAGCCTCATCCTCAAGTTTTTTGTTTATCCTTCGGGATAGATACAGGATTTGAGGTACAGTGCTCTTTCATTTTAAACCAAAAATTATGGGGTCAGTTTGATTTCATACTTCAACGTCATTCCGAAGCGGGCGACGGGATTTTGATTAAATGGGGTCAGTTTGATTTCATACTTCAACGTCCTTCCGAAGCGGGCGACGGGATTTCGATTCCAGCGACCGACAGCTTCTTACGGGCAACCCCATAAACCAACCCGAAATAACGCCGACAGCTTCTAGCGATCGACAGCTTCTTACGGGCAACCCCACAAACCAACCCGAAATAACGTCGACAAGAAGTAATCTGTTGCGGCAAGTATAAACTTGTGTCCTTTGGAAGATGGAGGGTCTATCAAACCTATTATGTCCATGCCCCAACACTCGAATGGACATGAGGCGACAATTGGGTGTAGCACATTCGGAGGCTGGTGTAAGACCACCCCATGCACTTAGAACTGGTGACATTTTCTGGTTGTATCCATGCAGTCGGACATTATTGCTAGCCAATAATACCTGAGTCTTTTGATCTTTATTTTCTTTTTCATCCCTGACTGGTGAGTGCCACATAATCCGATATGTACCTCTTTGACAATATTATGTGCTTCTGCTCTGCTCAAACATCGTAGCCACATTTAGTTGAATGATCTTCTGTATAGAACGTTTCCCACTAGGGTGTAAGACATGGCCCATCTTGTGATGTGGTGTGTCTCAGACTGGCCTTCTGGCAGCTTTCCAATATACAAATATTCTATTAATGGCTTGCATCAATCTTTGTTTCTGTCTGCAACTATATTTATTGCTTCTTCTTTTCCGAGCTTGTGTAGAGTTTTGAGGTCGATCTTAGACAAGACTCATTTTCCTTGCACTGTGATTTAAATGGAATCCTTTGGGGGACATACCATTTCCTTAGCAAGTTTTGTTACAGCGTCGACATGGGCATTATATCCCCTAAGAATCTGGTAGAAAGTCACATCAGGAATCTGCTCCAATAGCTTCATCGTGTATTGATGGTATTATGCTAATCTTAGATTCAAAATTTTGTATTGTCCGGTGACTTGCTGGATGATGAGTTGAGAGTCTCCATAAATGACAATGTTTGTTATATCCATTGAGATTGCCACTTCCAACCCGGTGATTAAAGCTTCATATTCTGCTTCATTGTTTATGCACGGCTCTATCAAGTGGTATGAGAACCTCAACATACCCTTATATGACATGATAAAGATCAAACCAATCCCTGCTTTGTCTATGCCTGATCCTTTGTTTTTTTGGGCTGACAAAGCGCCATTAAAGTATATTTCCCAGCGTTGCACACTAAAAAAATTCATTTGTAGTCTTTGCTTGTCTGGTAACTCGTCTTTGAGAGAGGACCCAGCTGGCAGTGGGTGTGCAGCGAGAAAGTCTGCTACTATCTCTCCCTTGATAGCACGGAGGGGAACAAAAGTTATATTAAATTACAATAAGATCACTGAACACCTTGCTAAACGTCCGGAAAATGTTGGTTGGGTCATCAGATATTGCAATGGATTAACTTTTAAGATTAGGGTAATCTTATGAGAAAGAATGTGATGTGTAAGCTTTTAAGCAGCAAAAATTAACGCCAGACAATGCTTCTCAATAGGTGGATACCTTATCTCCGTCGGTATTAGACACGACTAGTAGAGTGCATTGTCTTTACCATCATCATTGACTTGGGCTAAGAGGGCTCCAAAAGAGTCATCTAGGGTCGCGGTATAAAGTATCAACGGTTTCCCTGGAATAGGGGCTGCCAAGACAGTAGGTGTCATTAAATATTATTTAACATTCTTAAAGGCCCGTTGGAATTTATCTTCTCAAATGAATTTGTTGTCCTTTTTAATTAATGCTAAGAAGGGCTAAAACCTATCTGAGAGATTAGAAATAAAGCGTCTAAGATATGCCAAATTCCCCTGGAAGAAACGTAGTTGTTTCAAGGTTTTAGGAGGAGGCATTTCCAAGATAGCTCTAATTTTATCCAGGTCAATCTCGATTCCCCAATGACGGAAAACAAATCCCAAAAATTTCCTGGAGGTAACGTGAAAGGCGCACTTTAAGGGATTTATTTTAAAGTCATATCGTCGTAACCTTCCAAACACGGTCTTCAAATCGTACAAATGGTCTATTTTTTGTTTACTTTTGATGGTAAAATCATCCACGTAGCATTCTACTTTGTTGTGAATGAGGTCGTCAAAAATCTTCGTCATTGCGCGCTGATATGTTGCTCTAGTGTTCTTTAGGCCGAAAGACATCACTGTGTAGAAGAAAATCCTCGGGTGCCATCTTAATTTGGTTATATCCCGATGATCCGTACATGAAGGAGAAAATTTCATGTGTTGAAGTGATATCCACCATCATCTCTGATATGGGTAGTGAAAACTCATCTTTTGAGCATGCCTTGTTAAAATCTCTGAAGTCAACACAAACACGGATCTGTTTGTTTTCTTCTTAACAGGTACAATATTAGTCAATCATGTGGGGAACTGCTCTTCTTTTTCAAAGTTGACATCTATTAATTTCTTCACCTCGGCAATGACTTGTTATTCTATTTCGAGGCACATTCTCCTTAGAGCTTGTTTTATTGATGTTATATTCTTGTCCACCCCAAGTTTATGGAGTGAAACTTCTACTGCCAGTCCTGGCATTTTATTGTAGCTCCATGCAAAGTAATCTTTGAGTTCTGTTAATAGTTTGATCAATTCTGCAGATTCTTCGTCGTTGAGTAGAGAACTTATACATGTATGTCAGGGTTGTTCTTCAGTCTTGAGATTAATCTTTTTCAATTCATCAATGGTAGAATTAATTTCCTCCTCAAATTCTTGGGGAGCATCTTCTATTAGTTGATCAGTAGAGTCATCCTCTACATCGAGACAATCCTTTTGCTCACCAGAAATAACCATGCAAAATTTAGAACCATCGACCAGTTTGACTGTACCAAATATGAGACCGTCTTTTAAATTTGAAGTTTGACTTTTTCCATTCCATAATTTTTTAAAAAGTTGAAATTTATCTTTTGGCATTTGTTTTTGTAAGTGTTCATGTTGAATTAACTTTTGAACACAAGGCAAGAAGTAACCAAAAGGCAATTCCATTAATTCACCTTGTTGAATTAACTTTTGAACACAAGGCAAGAAGTAACCAAAAGGTAATTCCATTAATTCATTGTCCAGGTTGAATTAACTTTTGAACACAATGCGAGAAGTAACCAAAAGGCAATTCCATTAATTCATTAGGATCATCATCCAAAAATTAACTTCTGAACACAAGGTGAGAAGTAACCAAAAGGCAATTTCATTAATTCATTAGAATCAACATCCAAATTTACATGTTTCTCAAGCTCACTAGAGGTAGAAGCACAGTAAAATTGTATCAGCTTTGAACCATTGCTACGGACTTCCCTGACCTCTAAACTCAACCTTTTGAGGCAGAATCAGAGTGAGGGTCATAGCATTCACATAATGGTTTATCTGATCATACATTCTTCCATATTCATTTTTATATGTATCTTCTAGAGATATCTTGTACTGAGGTCTCTTCTGTCTTGTCATCATTATCTCATCTTCAGAACCATCTTCATCACCAATGTTGATGGTTGTCATAGTTTGTTTAACAATTAAATTGATCCTTCCTCATCCATGTCCCCAAACTTGACCTCGGGTGCGCGAACTAAAAGAACATTCACCCACTCATTGTAAGGGAGTGGTGGAAGATCGCCGAAGCGGAGTTGGATGGCATTCTCTTTGTGATTTTTCTAAATCTTCATTTTTATTTGTGACAAATTCACGAGAGAACACAGTCTTCTTTGGAGGCGCGTAGTAGGAAGCATCTTCATGAATACCAACTTCATGAATTGAAAAATGTTGTAGGTCTCCTTTGATGCAATTTTCTTGACCATCTTTGCAGTATTTGATGCACTGGTGTAGAGATGATGGAACCATATTGTGTTCATGAATCCATGGTCGACCCAACAGAGCGTTAAAAGAGGTCTCGGCATTGATGATATGAAATTTAGCGGTTGTCACGAGTTCTCCAACCTTCATAAGTAATGTAATTGACATAAGTGCTCTTTCTCCCTATTGGTTGAATCCTCTTAACATCATTTTATCGGTCGTAAGATCTTGAGCTTCAATAATCAAATAGGCCAATGTTTGTAGGCTCATCAATTTAAGAGATTCTTCAGGATCTACTAATACTCTAGATAACACAAATCTGCCGATGTTGACGGAGATGTAGAGTGGACGATTATGGTCGGCGGTACCGAGCAGTAAGTCTTCATCTGTGAAGGTTACCCTAGGCTGTTCTTTCAACGAAGAAACTTCATCTGAGAACGTGCTGGCCAACTGAGCTAAACAAATTTCTGGGTCAAGCAAAGCTGTAACCAGAGACTCCCTCATCTCCTTTGAATGAATCAGAGCGTCGTAGATGCTTAATCGGGTTGGCAACTTCCTAAGATGAGCTAGCACGTTGTAGTCTATTTTTTATGATTCTCTAATTTTGCCTTGATCATGTGGTTCTTCCACTGGTGGAGGTGGGGGTATCTCCTCTCGAGTCATTATCTACTTTCCTTTGTCTGTTGAAGTTGTTCTTGGTGGTAACACTTTTTCTCTCCTCAAGTTAACTTCTGTGATTTCTTCTTCTTGAGATATCATTGTTGAATCCTCCGATCTCTCCTCCACTTTATCGGAAAGATCTAAGTTGATGGTAAGCGGTGTACCGTGATGCTTGGGAGTTGGCTCCTCATTATCAATGTTGTTGTAAATGGTATCATTGATGTCTTATTTGGACTTGACAATGAGTTCATCAGACTCGGGTATGGTTTGAGGATCATTTTGGAGATCAAGATCGAAGCTAGATTGGTCATAATGAGTTATTTTATCACTAAAAACAGTTAAAATGTAGCCGAAATCACAATTATTATATTCATAAAACCCCATAGGGACAAAAATATAATCATACAAAGTCAAGGGTTCGAGGAATTTCTTCCCCGAATCCGAGACAACTAATCTGGTAAAGGCGACCCCTATCCTACCCCCCCCCCCCCCCCCCCCCCCCCCCCCCCCCCCCNGGCAATAATTTTGTTCATTCTGCCTATCCACCTCTACGGGGCTTCTTCGGGTCTGGTAGTTTGAATTCTGGCTTCTTCATCAGACTTCCAAATATTTTAGGTATAGCTTCATCTTTAAATGAATACACCGTCTTACGTTATTCTGACAGGGGTATTTTCTTATCCCCTGTTCCTCCATCAAATAAACTAAGGAATAAATGACATCCGTTTGGTCTGTGAAACCTTTGTATTTGCCGACAAGTTCCCCTATTTAATATAAAGGATTAAATCTGCGAAACCTTTGTATTTGCCGACAAGTTCCCCTATTTAATATAAAGGATTAAATAGGGTTATGAAACCTTTGTATTTGCCGACAAGTTCCCCTATTTAATATAAAGGATTAAATAGGGTTTATGAAACCTTTGTATTTGCTGACAAGTTCCCCTATTTAATATAAAGGATTAAATAGGGTTTATCGAAATCTTTATATTTGCCGACAAGTTCCCCTATTTAATATAAAAGATTAAATAGGGTTTATATGGTTCAGCATGTTACTATAAGGGCAAGCCCCTATAGTTAATTACATCTTAAATGACCAAAGCCACCTAAGAAATCCTTCTATTTAATATAAAGAATTAAATAGGGTTTATATTAAGCTGGGTTCGGACATGCTTCCTATAGGGCAAGCCCATATAGTTAATTACATCTTACATGACCAAAGTCACCTAAGAAGTCTATCGATAAAAATTAGGAAATAATATCTTCAAGGAATTTCAAAGGTAGGACTTTTCAATGAGATCGGACGTAGAGGTGTGAAAGGGGATTGGTTCAAATTTGAAAGGCAGGACTCTTCAACGAAATCGGACATAGAGGTGTGCAAGGGGATTGGTTCAAATTTGGAACATGGTGGGACTCTTCAACGAAATCAGATGTAGAGGTGTGAAAGGGGATTGGTTCAAATTTGGAACATTGTTGAGAGTCCAAAAGAGGATGAACTAGGGGATGTCATGGATCCAGAGGAGAACCTCGGTGACTTCCCAAGCTATCCTAATGTTTGGCTAACTAAAGGATGTCATGGATCCAGAGGAGAACCTTGGTGACTTCCCAAGCTATCCTAATGTTTGGCTTCCAATTTTGAGGAGAAATATTTAGGTATTTCATCCTGTCAATTTTATTAGTTAGGGCTTACATTAATGTGAAACGATCACACAAATAACCTGGAAGATGTTAAGAAATATTTAGGTGTTTCATCCTGCTAATTTTATTAGTTAGGGCTTACATTCGTGTGAAATTAAAATATTTAGATGTTTCATCCTGCCAATTTTATTAGTTAGGGCTTACATTCGTATGAAATGGTGGGAGTTTCATCCTGCCAATTTTATTAGTTAGGGCTTACATTCGTGTGAAATGATCACACACGATCACACAAAAGTATTTCATCCTACCATATTTATTAGTTAGGGCTTACTTTCGTGTGAAACTATCACACAAATAGCCTGGAAGATGTGAGGGTTTAGCTCGTGACGGACGACAACCTCAAAATCCTAAGACGAGTTAGGGCTTATATTGTATAGCAGGGCTATACGAAGGCCTAAAGATAAGTCCTAAGACGAGTTAGGGCTTATATTGTATAGTAGGGCTATGCAAAGGCCTAAAGATAAGGTGATTTACGTTGCATAAGCAAGCAACCTCGAAGTCTTATGGCTTTGTTGTTTAAGTCTAAAGAACTTACGTTGCATAAGCAAGCAACGTTGAATTCATATGGCTTTTTTGTTTATATCTAAGGAAGGAAGATTAGTTTAGCTGAGGAAGAAAGATTTTGCTGTTGAAGAAGGTCGTGCTGCCCACCATTCTAGCTCCAAGCTCATTGCCACGACGAGTTTGAGTTTTTTAGTGTGTCAAGTTATGATGTCAAATCAGGTGGCCCTATGGTTGAAGTTCTTTAAATTTTATAGGGGCATGTTAAAGTTGATCAGAGCGACACCGGTTAGGATCTTACGGTTCCCTCGTTCCGGCACCACTATTTTCTATTAGATGCACAAAGTCCAAATGAATTTACTAAACTCAACTTAACGAATTGCATAATTTCCTTTAGACTGTGGAAAGCCTCGTTAGCATTCGTAGGTTACCTCTTCCAAGGGATTCCCGGTCATCCGATAGAGACGTCTTAATTTAGTTGAAGTTGTAGTTTTGTGTGATGTTTGTAATTAAATTTTGAGTTGTTTTGTATTTAAATGTTGTGGCAGTGAATTTTATCTTGTTTGATTTTAGTTTTAGTTTGGTTTTGTTTTTGTGGCTATCCTAATAGTTTTGGTTTTCATGAAGGGTGGCGCCGTTGTTTAGCATGCAAATTTGTAAGTATAAAAGTACAATATGAAGGTACAAGAAAGACAACGCTAAAAAAAACTGAATAAATGTACCCGCCGAGTCTTGTTGTTCCACCACCTGAAACTCAAAAGGCATGTTAAGGCAGTTTATATGAAACAGGGAAGAAAAATTTTGATAACCTATCTAACCATAGGTCGTATCTTGGTGGTTCCCTAGGAGGTTAATTAAGGGTGATGTTATCAAGCAAAATATATTATGTTTAGTAGATCTCTGAGATATCTAACAGATCTAGAGAAAGAAGCAGGTCCATGCAACTCTCTCACTGCCTGGTGGAAAGTCCTAAGTTCTTTTAAACTTATTATGTTGCTTTATAAATTATCCTGTAAATACCCTTAGTGCTCAGTGAGCATTGATGTCCCAATTATCCCTAAGAGTAAAGTAATTATCATCTATAACTTAATTTTGAATATTATGTGAGTGAAGACCCTTAAAGAGGCGAGTTAGTGTTATTGGAACACTTAGCCAAATTTTTGTCCTAATTGGGCTTATAGTGTTTGAAAGATGTTCTAATTTTCAATGATATTTACTTTTCTAATCCTCATTTAAATGAAACTTAATTTAGCCTAAGTCACTACTAAGTCCTTAAGACCTAGGTGAGTCTTAATTAGTTTTGAAAAGGTTAAGCTTTAGGTGGTCATGATTCATGATTTGAATTTCTTTTGAAAGTCAAATAGGGGTATTAAATTGAATAAATATTGACTTCAAAAGTTATACCCCTAAGTCCTCGGTTATTTTATTTTAATAAACTTCTAAATTTTAATAATTTAGAAATTTATTAACTTATCTTTTCAATTAAGAAAGTGAGGTTGGTTTCTATCAAATAAACCCTTGTGTTTCAAACATCCAAGTTAAAATCAGAGTTTGCCCATTTCCCTCCTTGAATTAAGCCTAAATGTTAATTAAGGCTAAATTTCCAAAATTACACATTTACCCCTAAGGCTCTAACACTTTATAATTCATCAAATTTAATTCAAATGACTTTAAATTTTTTATCCTACCTCATTCATGGGTCAATTAAGACATCAGAGGAGAAAATGTGATTTTTGAAGTAATTTAATTTACATAATTATTTTCATGTAAAAAATTGGATTTTTTAAAGAAAATTTCTAATTTGACCAAGGTATATCCTAATCCCTTGCAATTTTAACTGGAGGTATAACTAGAATAGAAAAGCCTTTTGATTGAATTTCATGATTTTTTGAATTTCATATGAATTTTAAGAATTATTTTAATATCTAAGGTATTTACTAATTATAAAATATTTTAAATGGGGAAACTTAAGTTTTATATTTTTGAAAAATCCTCCTAAGGTCAAAGAACTAAGAGGAGTAAATTTTATATTTTTCTAAGTTTTATTTGATTTATTGGAATTTTTTTTAATGAAACCCATTTTTAGCCTTTAAAAATTAATTTTAAGCTTTAAAATTCAGTATCATTATTTAGAAAATCAGGAAAAATAATCTAATTGTTTCTAACTTCTTAGGAATCAATTTAGAACATTTTTATAAATTTTATTATTTTTGTGAATTTTATGGATTTTTAATTATTTAAATATTTAAAATAGGCTAAAAATCAAGTTTTTATTTTAATATCACATTCTATTTTAGAAAATACCCCTGATAATAGAGAACTCAAAAAATAAGATTTTGTAAATTTTTTTGTTTATTTTGATTTAAAAAGAATATTTAAATGCTAAATGATATTTATCTTTAAAAATCAACTTAGGCCATCAAATGAACTCAAAATGCTTTGAAATTTTTATGGTGAGTTTTATGGATCCTAAACAATAGTGGAGATCAAAAATCAAGTCATTTTGTTGTTTGTATTTTTCAAAATTAATTATCTTAGTTATTCAGGGTTCGTAAAGATTAGGAGTATTTTGAATGACTAAGCTCATGAGAATTTTTTCTTAAAGGCTCTCTGGTCATTATAAACCTTCCAAAATTTTCTTGGATTTTTCTAAGAAACATGCTAATTTCCATGATTAATTTAAGTAAATAATGCACATAAACTTGTAAAGTATGATACTCTATCTAGTGACCTCCTCTGACTTTGAAAAAATCAGGGAATGTTTCCTAGGACAGAGACAACAATAGGCTAAAATTTCAAGCTCTCGTGATATTACAACATGCATGAAGAATCAAAACATCAAAATCAGTGTTTAATTAATTAAAAATAAAATATGCATCAAATGGACTTAAAATTATTTTTGCATTGTTCTCCTTTGTTTACTAAGCAAGAGGGTATTTTTATTTTATTTTTATGATTTTTTCACACCAAGATATGAATTTTTAAATCTAGGGACCATTTTTTAATTTTTTAAATTCCTTATTAATCTATTTAAATGTGTGGCGTTGATTGTATCCTAAGCAGCTCCGAAAGCATGCATGGCGCGCTCTGGTTGGACGCCGTCATCCACGTAGCCACTGACTTGGCCCACGGTTCATGTAAAGAAGCGCTATCCGGATTGATCTCCTCCGACCATTCGATACACGCGTGATCGGACGCCTCCCCGTCATCGTCCTCGATTATGTGATCCCATGACCGTCCACACTAAAACCCTAAGATCTCAGCTTAGACTTAACCAAATCACCTTGGATTTGATCCTATGGACTTGTCTAATTGAGACAAACATGATATTAAATTAAGCCAAATTAAATGGAGAATCAAAATAGGCTCGGAAAGAGGAGAGGTTCAATACCTTGGCTCTGAGAAGGGAAGCTTTGATCAGAGAGTCTCGGCACGTTTGCTGGGGTCCAAAGAAGTTAGGGATTAAGCCTCTTGCTATGGTGAAATGTCTAGACTAAAATTCGACCAAGGCCGATTTCAAGTGTTGGTCCAAAGCTATATTAGGGGCTCCGTGGAAGAGGGATTTGATAAGGCTTTGGCTTCCCTCAATGTGGTGATGGTGTGGGTGAGCTTAATTTTAGTTTGGAGGAGTTTAGAGGTGTGAAAAGCTTTGTCTTGTCTCCGACAAGGTTTTGAGCTCAAAAATTGGGCTCTAGCAAGGCGATTCAGGGCAATGTGGTGGTTGGGTTGCACTGAGGAGGTCTCAAAGAGGCTTTACGATCAATTTGGGGAAGTCTCTTAGAGGAATTTTCAGCTTTCCCACCATGGCCGTGGAGGGGAGCATTTTATAAAATGGCCTTAGGCTTGCTCCAATGGCCAATTAGGGGGTGAAATGTGCTGCCTAGGTGGAGGGCAGAGAGGCTGTAAGCTTCAATTTGGATGAGGTGGCCTCTAGATTTGAATTAGGTTTACTCCCGTGGGAGTGGCTCTCGATTTGGCCATTTTCCAGGCCAGTCGGCCAGGGGAGGTGGCTAGGAAGGTCAGGTGAGCCAGGGGTATATGTCACAACAACTTAATGTGTTTAGGCTTTATTTTGGCAAAAATACCCTAAGTTTAAAAAAATATGGCATGAAATCCCTTAATTTAGGGGACCTTTGGTCCATGTCTTAGTTTAGGTGACTTTAAGAGGTTTAGGCTGGTCGCTAGGGTCCAGCTAATGGCTGTGGAGTCATTAATTTGGAGACTTTGGGGTAGTTAGGCCATCATTAATGCATGGGTTCATGGGTTTGGGCTAGGCTAGCCAAGTCAACTGGCCTAACTGATTGATCAAAATTGTGTAGATGATATTCATGAAGATTTTTGGCGAAGGGTTGAAGTGCTTTTGAGTTCAATTGGTGAGTCAATTGAGGGATTATTGAAATTTGATCAATTTGGGCATGTTGGGCTATACATGGGTCTAGGTTAGGCTAGCTTTGGGATAAGTCCAAAATTAATGGTTCATAGGATCAAGGGAGATGTTGTGAAGATTTTTCATGAAGGGATGGAGTGGAAATTTTGGGGCTAAGGCCATCAATCTTTGAGACATAGCCAATTTGGGGAAAATTTGGGGCTTTTTAGACTTAAGTAGAAATAAAATGAAATTAAGGCATCTCTAAGGCCAATTGAAGGTTAATTTTGATGTATGGGGATGTTATGAAGGTTTTTCAACACAAATTGTGGCAAANACGTGGGTTCAAGTGATCAAAGCTTGGGTTTGGGCTAGGCTAGCCAAGTCAACTGGCCTAACTGATTGATAAAAATTGTGTAGATGATATTCATGAATATTTTTGGTGAAGGGGTGAAGTGCTTTTGAGTTCAATTGGTGAGTCAATTGAGGGATTATTGAAATTTGATCAATTTAGGCATGTTGGGCTATACATGGGTTTAGGTTAGGCTAGCCTTGGGATAAGTCCAAAATTAATGGTTCATAGGATCAAGGGAGATGTTGTGAATATTTTTTATGAAGGGATGGAGTGGAAATTTTGGGGCTAAGGCCATCAATTTTGTAAGATTTTGAGACAAAGCCAAATTAGGAAAAATTTGGGGCTTTTTGGACTTAAGTAGAAATAAAATGAATTTAAGGCATCACTAAGGCCAATTGAAGGTTAATTTTGATGTATGGGGATGTTATGAAGGTTTTTCAACACAAATTGTGGCAAACGGAGTAGGCCATGGGTTCAATTTTGTGGAACCAAGTCATGAGGCCAAAATTGGGGTTTTGATCTAAATCAAAATTGGGTTCAAATGATGGACTAATTGAGCTTGGATTTTGGTCTATATTGGTCACGTTAAGAATGGAATTGAATTTAGAATTGAAATTGGGGGAAATTGAGACCAATTGGATAGACGTTTGAGGTAATTTGGGGAAAATATAGGCCTTTAAAGGGCAATTTGGGGGTTTTGGTCAAAAGTGGTCAAATTTACCAAATTGGGTCATGTAATAGTTAAGAAAAATGAAATTGGGAATATTTAGGAGGTTTTGAAAATTTTTGGGATTTTTTGGAATTTTTGGAATTTTGGGGTAAGGAGGGGTATTTTGGTAATTTGGTCAATTTTGGTGATTATGGGTAGTTTGGGTGTTTTCAAGGTGTTTGAAATGATTTTTGAACCAAGTTGGGTATTTTGGGTAGATTTGGGAATTTTGGCCAAATTTTGGGTCCCAAGGGTATCTAAGTAATTTGGGGGAGTTTAGGGGCAAAAGACTAAGTTGGATATTTTTGGTAGAATTGGGGTGCCAACCAACATCAATAAACCATGGACCAATGCAAATCCCATTTTGGGCTCACTATGTAGTGGTCTTATCTAAACCCTAACCTAGGGCTAGTGGGCCTAGGGGACCACCTACATGAGTATCCCAAGAGTATCAAGGGACCAAAGCCTAGAAGTTTAGGTTTAAGGTTGTGAGTGATTGTGAGTGTAAGTGATTGCAAGTGAGTGCCTTAGCCATAGACCAACACCCAGGGTCAACCCTAAGGTCAAGCAATCCTAAGGGAACCCATCTTGAGCTCCCCCATAATGACCCCACCTATAAGTGCTAGAGGTTATGACCAATATGTAGAACTTCAAGCTGAGTAAAGAGGAGTGTAGAATTTCTAATGGTGAGGGTTCGTTGTCTAGTTTTCTAACAATAGTTAATAGGAAAGTCCTATGGAGCTTTTAGCATTTGCACAAGATCCTTCATTTTAGAACATGTTTCCTCCAACTTGAGGATTCGCTCATCATGTCTTGTTCTGTCTCTTGAAATAATCATATCTTCTATGGTTGATCCTAAATGAAGTTGAACAGGTCTCCAAATACACTAAATTTTTGACATGGATTCTTGGTCTATTTTTTGTTAAATTGAACGCTCTTGAGCAAGAAGTTTCTTTTTCATGGGCAAAGAAACTACACATCCCATTTTGTCCAAAAGTCGAGAGATTGAACATCTCTCTTTTAGTGCAAGTCTTTTAAACAAAAATTATATAGTTCGTATTTAAGCGGAATTTTCTCTTAGAAATTCAATATCTTAATACTCAACGGGTACTAAATAAAACTTATTCTTCTTTGAAGAAGATGTTTTCCCAGAAATATTTTCCTCAGATTCAGATATTTTCAGATTATTAATCTCATTTCTTTTCTTTTTCTTATAAGAGAATGAGTTCTATTTCTTCGTTGATTTTGTGTTAATGGAACACTTTTAGAACATGCTTCATCCTCATATTGTAAGAAAATATTATCTTCAGCATAAACTTTCTTTCCCTTCTGATCATATTGTTCCTCCATTTTCTCAAAAGTCTGTTGATCTACATGAAATTCTATAGGTAGATCTTCTCCAAAAAGAGAAAAATCTCCATAAGGATTTAAGTTAAACTCCTCAAAGACTTTTGTAATTAATTAGGACAGTTTATTCATCATGAATTCAGTTCCATCAAAAAGCCCAAAATCATTTTGGTAGAGGCAAGTGTCTTCATAAATTAGTGAACTGAAGTCTTTGGAAGTTGGAAAAGACCAAATCAGGAAAATCCATTGTAGTTTTTCGAAAATTCAGAAAGACAACATGTCAACTTCTTTGAATTCAGAAAACCAAGAGAATAAAATCTTACATTTTTGCAATTTTAATTTATTTATTATAATTATTTTAGTGGGAGAACATGAAAAATTCATTTTTAAGCCTTTAAGTTTTATTTTTAACTTGGAAAAATTAGGAAAAAATGTCATAATAAATTCTAAGTGATCAAGGGACATTCCAAATCATTTTGAACCATTTTCTGTATTTTTAAAAATTTTGATTATTTTAATTATTTTTAACTCAAAATATATTTTAAAAATGAAATATTTTCACAAAAATGGGTTTTATTTTTATAAGATGCCCCTGATTACAAGGAACTCAGAGAAATAATTTTCATAGATTTTCTAAGCATATGTAATTTAATATAATTAGTTTAGTACAAAAAAGTAAGGATTCCTTAAAATTCCATTTTAGTGCTTGGAATAAGTCAAATAATTTTGATATTTTAATAGTGAATAAACATTTTTTTTTGGACAGTGAGGAAGTGATTTTGTTAATTTTTTATAAGTATTTAATTTACAAAAATTAACACAACATTTTCACATTTAATTAAATATAGAAATTCACAGGGTAATTCAAAACATCATGATATTTTTCCTAAACTTCTCTAACCACAGGAAACCTACTAAAATTACTCTAATAATTTTTTAAATGATATTTTAATTTATATAATTAAAATAAGCCAGAATGGTCACTCTAGCTTGAAAATTAGGGCTAGAAGCATAGAAATGACCTCTGACCTTAGAAAAAGGAGAGAACATCTTCTCTATGATGGGGAATAAACCCTCAAAATTTTAAGTCATGGTACAATAGTTTAAGTCCTGGAGAATTAAAGTACCACAGAGGGTATTTAATTTATTAAAAATAATATATTTGAAAAATAATTTTTATTTTTAGTCTACATTATTCTCCTCTATTCACTGAGCAAGAGGGTTATTTTGTTTTATTTTTATGATTTTTCTACACAAAGATATGATTCTTTTAAATTATGGGCATTTAAAGAAATAAGAAAATCCTTATTTTTCTATTTAAGTGACACGGCGCCGCGTCAACCTACGGCGGCTCCGAAGCTCCACACATCATCCTCCGGTTCAGCGTCACCATCCACCTCAGCACTGACTCGGCCCACAGTTCATATTCCATTCCTTCGTTTGAAGAAATCTTGTCCGTTGGTTGGATATATGCGCCATCGAACGACTCTCCATTATCGTCCCCAAGTGACTTTACCCGTAAGCCGTTCACTCTAAAACCTTCTGATCTTCATCTAGACTCAACCAAATTGCATGGGGTTTGTTTCTAAACCTTCATCTACTCAAGACAAACACATCTATGCAGTTGATCAATTATAAATCAAGCCATTACAAATGTAGAATCAAAATAAGCTCGGGCTAGGATTAGAGCTCAATACCTTTGTCTAAAAGGGGAGACCTCAATCAGATGTTTTTGGTAGCTTTGATTGGACTCAAAAAACCTTCGGATGAAGTATTGTGCCCTGGTGAATTGTCTTGATATGAATTTGACCAAGCTCAATTTTAGGTGTTGATCAAAGTCTATGCTGGGGGATATTTCATAGTGGGCGTTGATGGGGAATCAACTCCTCTCACTGTAAGGATGGTGTGTGCATAATTAATTTGATTTTTGTGGACTATGGAGAGATGTCCTGGTTTTAGCTGAAAATATGAGCTCAAAATTGGGCGTGGGGATCAGTGCGGGAAAATCGTGGCAATGAGCTTAGGAGTTCTTGGAGAGTGTTTGAGAGCAATTGGACCAAGTTTCCCCAAGGATTTTTATCACACCTCCCTTTTGTGATAGAGGAGATAATTAAATAGAGGAATATAGATGGGAGCTTAGGGCAATTTGATGGGTGCAAAGAGCTGCTTAGGTGGAGGGCTGAGCAGCTCTAAAGAAATATTAAGATAGGGTGGCCTCTATGGTTGAAATTGGGTTTAATTTAGGGGTGGTGGCTCTCAATTTTGGCTCCTCCGGCGACTAGGGTGGTTGAACATGGCNTATTTTGGTCTATATTGGTCACGTCAAGAATGGATTTGAGTTTATAATTGAAATTGGGGGAAATTGAGACCAATTGGATCGACGTTTGAGGTAATTTGGGGAAAATATAGGCCTTCAAAGGGCAATTTGGGGGTTTTGGTCAAAAGTGTTTAAATTTACCAAATTGGGTCATGTAATAGTTAAGAAAAATGAAATTGGGAATATTTAGGAGGTTTTGAAAATTTTTGGGATTTTTTGGAATTTTTGGAATTTTGGGGTAAAAGGGGTATTTTGGTAATTTGGCCAATTTTGGAGATTTTGGGTTGTTTGGGTGTTTTCAAGGTGTTTAAAATGATTTTTGAACCAAGTTCGGTATTTTGGGTAGATTTGGGAATTTTGGCCAAATTTGGGGTCCCAAGGGTATCTAAGTAATTTGGGGGAGTTTAGGGGCAAAAGACTAAGTTGGATATTTTTGGTAGAATTGTGGTGCCAACCACCATCAATAAACCATGGACCAATGGAAATCCCATTTTGGGCTCACTATGTAGTGGTCTTAGCTAAACCCTAACCTAGGGCTAGTCGGTCTAGGGGACCACCTACATGAGTATCCCAAGAGTATCAAGGGACCAAAGCCTAGAAGTTTAGGTTTAAGGTTGTGAGTGATTGTGAGTGTAAGTGATTGCAAGTGAGTGCCTTAGCCCTACACCAACACCCAGGGTCAACCCTAAGGTCAAGCAATCCTAAGGGAACTCATCTTGAGCTCCCCCATAATGACCCCACCTACTAAGTGCTAGAGGTTAGGACCAATATGTTGAACTTCAAGCTGAGTAAAGAGGAGTGTAGAATTTCTAATGGTGAGGGTTCCTTGTCTAGTTTTCTAACAATAGTTAATAGAAAAGTAATCTGGAGCTTTTAGCATTTGCACAAGATCCTTCATTTTAGAAGATGTTTCCTCCAACTTGAGGATTAGCTCATCATTTCTCGTTCTGTCTCTTGAAATAATCATATCTTCTATGATTGATCCTAAATGAAGTTGAACAGGTATCCAAAGACACTAAAATTCCGACAGGGATTCTTGGTCTATTTTTTGATAAATTGAACGCTCTTGAGCAAGAAGTTTCTTTTTCATGGGCAAGGAAACTGGACATCCCATTTTGTCCAAAAGTCGAGAGATTGAACATCTCTCTTTTAGTGCAAGTCTTTTAAACAAAAATTATATAGTTCGTATTTAAGAGGAATTTTCTCTTTGAAATGCAATATCTTAATACTCAACGGGTACTGAATAAAACTCATTATTCTTTGAAGAAGATGTTTTCCCAGAAATATTTTCCTCAGATTCAGATATTTTAAGATTTTTAATCTCATTTCTTTTCTTTTTCTTAAAAGAGAATGAGTTCTATTTCTTCGTTGATTTTGTGTTAATGGAACACTTTTAGAACATGCTCCATCCTCATATTGTAAGAAAATATTATCTTCAGCATAAACTTTCTTTCCCTTCTGATCATATTGTTCCTCCATTTTCTCAAAAGTTTATTGATCTACATGAAATTCTATAGGTAGATCTCCAAAAAGAGAAAAATCTCCATAAGGATTTAAGTTAAACTCCTCAAAGACTTTTGTAATGAATTAGGACAGATTATTCATCATGAATTCAGTTCCATCAAAAAGCCCAAAGTCATTTTGGTAGAGGCAAGTGTCTTCATAAATTAGTGAACTGAAGTCTTTGGAAGTTGGAAAAGACCAAATCAGGAAAATCCATTGTAGTTTTTGGAAAATTCAGAAAGACAACATGTCAACTTCTCTGAATTCAGATAACCAAGAGAATAAAATCTTATATTTTTTGCGATTTTTAATTTCTTTATTATAATTATTTTAGCGGGAGAACATGAAAAATTCGTTTTTAAGCCTTTAAATTTTATTTTTAACTTGGAAAAATTAGGAAAAAATGTCATAATAAATTCTACGTGATCAAGGGACATTTCAAATCATTTTGAACCATTTTCTGTATTTTTAAAAATTTTGATTATTTTATTTATTTTTAATTCAAAATATAAATATTTTCACAAAAATGGGTTTTATTTTTATAAGACGCCCCTGATTAGAAGGAACTCAGAGAAATAATTTTCATAGATTTTCTAAGCATATGTAATTTAATATAATTAGTTTTGTACAAAAAAGTAAGGATTCCTTAAAAATCCATTTTAGTGCTTGGACTAAGTCAAATAATTTTGATATTTTAACGGTGAATAAACATTTTTTATGGACAGTGAGGAAGCGATTTTGTTAATTTTTTATAATTATTTAATTTATAAAAATTAACACAACATTTTCACATTTAATTAAATATAGAACTTCACAAGGTAATTCAAAACATCATGATATTATTCTTAAACTTCTCTAACTACAGGAAACCTACTAAAATTACTCTAATAATTTTTTAAATGATATTTTAATTTATATAATTAAACTAAGCTAGAATGGTCACTCTAGCTTGAAAATTAGGGCTAGAAGCATAGAATTGACCTCTGACCTTAGGAAAAGGAGAGAACATCTCCTCTATGATGGGGAATAAACCCTCAAAATTTTATGTCATGGTACAATATTTTAAGTCCTGGAGAATTGAAGTACCACAGAGGGTATTTAATTCATTAAAAATAATATATTTGAAAAACAATTTTTATTTTTAGTCTATATTATTCTCCTCTATTCACTGAACAAGACGGTTATTTTATTTTATTTTTATGATTTTTCTACACAAAGATATTATTCTTTTAAATTATGGGCATTTAAATAAATAAGAAATCCTTATTTTTCTATTTAAATGACACGACACCGCGTCAACCTACGGCGGCTCCGAACCTCCACACATCATCTTCCGATTCAGCGTCACCATCCACCTCAGCACTGACTCGGCCCGCAGTTCATATTCCATTCCTTCGTCTGAAGCAATCTTGTCCGTTGGTTAGAAACATGCACGATCGAATGACTCTCCATTATCGTCCCCAAGTGACTTTACCCGTAAGCCGTTCACTCTAAAACCTTACGATCTTTATCTAGACTCAACCAAATTGCATGGGGTTTGTTTCTTAACCTTCATCTACTCAAGACAAACACATCTATGTAGTTGATCAATTATAAAATGAAGCCATTACAAATGTAGAATCAAAATAAGCTCGGGCTAGGATTAGAGCTCAATACCTTTATCTTCAATACCTTTATCTAAAAGGGGAGACCTCAATCAGATTGTCTTGGTAGCTTTGATTGGACCCAATGAAACCTCCGGATGAAGTATTGTGCCCTGGTGAATCGTCTTGGTATGAATTCGACCAAGCTCAATTTTAGGTGTTGATCAAAGTCTATGCTAGTGGATATTTCAGAGTGGGCGTTGATGGGGAATCAACTCCTCTCACTGTGAGGATGGTGTGTGCATAATTAATTTGATTTTTGTGGACTGTGGAGAGATGTCCTGGTTTTAGCTGAAAATATGAGCTCAAAATTGGGCGTGGGGATCAGTGGGGGAAAATCGTGGCAGTGAGCTTAGGAGTTCTTGGAGAGTGTTTGAGAGCAATTGGACCAAGTTTCCCCAAGGATTTTTATCACACATCCCTTTGGTGATAGAGGAGATAATTAAATAGAGGAATATAGATGGAAGCTCAGGGCAAATTGATGGGTGCAAAGAGCTGCTTAGGTGGAGGGCTGAGAAGCTCTAAAGAAATATTAAGATGAGGTGGCCTCTATGGTTCAAATTGGGTTTAATTTAGGGGTGGTGGCTCTCAATTTTGGCTCCTCCGGCGACTAGGGTGGTTGAACATGGCAAGGGAGGTGTTTAGGTGGCTCTGGAATCTCAGAGGAATCTGTCATAACCATTAATTAGGGTTGGTGATAAGTTTTGATAAAGATATCTTTGGCTTATACAATTTAAGAAACAAATCCCTTTATTTAGGGAACCTTTGGTCTATGGCTCATCTAGGGTGGGTTAATTATGGTTTAGCTTGGTCCAAGGGGGAGTTTAGTGATTGTGGAGTCATCAATTTAGTGGCCTCAGGTTGGCTATGTTCATTTTGGTACATGGGTCCAATTTTGGGTCCAAATGGCCAAAGGTTGTGTTTGAGCTAGGCTATTCATGAATTTGAGCCCAATTGATTGATCAAAATTGTGTGAATGATTGTTATGAAGATTTTTGGTAAAGGATTGAAGTGATTTTGAGTTCAATTGTAAGCTCAATTTGAAGGATTTTGGGATTTTGGTCACTTTGGGCATGTTGTACTAAACTTGAGTCTAGGTTGGGCTACGTCCAAATTGATGGTTGAAAATGCTCTATAAGAATATCATAAAGAGTTTTCAACATAAATTGGGTGTCAATTTTAGGGTTAGTGTATTCAATTTGGCGGAAATTGGAGACATATCCAATTTATGGAAAATTTGGGGATTTTGAATGTGGGTTGAAATTGAGTGAAATTGAGGCTTGACCAAGGTCAATTGAAGGTCAAATTTAATATTTAGGAATGTTGTGAATAATTTAGGGTCCAAATTGAGGAAATTGAGTAGGTCATGAGGTTCAATTTGGTGAGATTAAGTCATAGGGCCAAAATTGGGAATTTTGAATTAGATCAAAATTGAGCTCAAAGCATGGGCCAATTAGGCTTGGATATGGTTTGGATTAATCAAATGAAAGATTAATTTAAGTTTAGAATTGAAATTGATGAGAATTGGGCATAGATAGATGGACATTTGAGGTGAATTTGGGGAAATTGGGCCTTTAAAGGCAATTTGGGGTTTTGGTCAAAATGGCCAAATTGGCCAAATTAAGGTCATTTGAAGGGTCCAAATTGGTTTTGAAGTCATTTGAAGTGATTTTGGATGTTTTGGGAAAGTTTGGGTTGCCAAGGGTATTTTATAATTTTGGCAAATTTAAGGGTATTTTCGTAATTTTGGAATTTTTTGGGTGGTTTGGGTAATTTGGGTATCTTCAAATGGTTTGAAATGATTTTGGTGCAAATTTGGGTATTTTGAGTGAATTAGAGGATTTTGACAGAATTTAGGGTTTTGAGGGCATTTAGGTGATTTTGGTGGATTTAGGGGCAAAAGGTCAAGTTGGACACTTTGGTAGAATTGGGGTACCAACCACCTTATATGAGCCATGGACCAATGAAATCCTAATTTGGGTCCTCT
The DNA here is from genome assembly GCA_002079205.1 of Phalaenopsis hybrid cultivar. NCBI lineage: Eukaryota > Viridiplantae > Streptophyta > Magnoliopsida > Asparagales > Orchidaceae > Phalaenopsis > Phalaenopsis hybrid cultivar. The sequence continues at coordinate 287,220 of JXCR01005265.1, forward strand.
ATGTACTGGTCTTGGCTAAACTCTAGCCTAGGGGTAGTTGGTTAAGGGGACTTTCTACATGAGTCTCCCAAAAGATCAAGTGTTCAAAGTCAACAATTTTGAGTTCAGGTTTTGTGATTGATTGTCTGTGAAAGTGAGTGTAAGTGAGTAAACTAACTCCAGACCAACACCCAAGGTCAGCCCTAAGGTCAAGCAGTCCTACGGGAACTCTCCTTGAGATCCTCCATGCTGACCCCACCTACTAAGTGCTAGAGGTTAGGACCAATATTGAGTACTTCAAGTCGAGCAAAAAGGAGTTTATAATTTCTAATGGTGAGGGTTCCTTTTTTAGTTTTTTAAGAATAACCGATAGGAAAGTCTAGGGATAGACCTTAGGCAACTAAAGAGGGAAAACTAAACATCAACCAAAAGTGAGGTCAACAGGTCTCTGCATCGATGATGTAGAATTTTGCTGTTGTTACTCATTTTCTAACTTTCATTATAGTATAATTGATCTAAGGGCTTTTTCTCTCTTCTGGTTAAATCCTCTTAACATCATTTTATCGGTTACAAGCCTCTGAGCCCCAATATCCAAATATGTCAATGTTCAAAGGCTTATTAACTTAAGTGATGCTCCCTGGTCTACCAAAACACTGGACAATACAAATTTGCCAATATTAACATAGATGTAGAGCCGTTAGTTATGGTCAGTGGTACCAAGCAAAAAGTCTTCATCTGTGAAGGTTATCACAGACAGTTCCTTTAACAAACAAATTTCATCAGAGGATGTGTTGGACAACTGAGCTAAGCAAATCTCTAGGTTAAGCAGGGTTGTAACCAGAGATTCTCTAATTTCTTTTTATAGGATGAGAGCATCATAGAAGCATAGTTTGTCGGCAACCTTTTAAGATGAGCTAGCACGTTATAGTCCACTTTAAAAAATTCACCAATCATTATCTGATTATGTGGTTCTTCCACTAGCGGAGATGGTTATAGCTCTTCTTTAGTGACTATTTGTTTCCCTTTATCTACCGAAGCTATTCTCGAGGGTAATACCTTCCCACTTATTAGATTTATTTCTGTGATCTCTCTCCGTCTTGAGATGCTGTTGTCGGCTATATTTTTTTTTTGAAATAAGATTTTAAATTTTAAATTTAGTATAATATATAATGTAATTTTAATTTAGTGAAAATGTTATTATTATTTTTTATTTTTTTTGGAAAATGATGAGACTGATGTCTAATACTTTAAATAGTTGAGCACGATACCTTAAATGATATATCATCTTGAAGGATGAACATATCCCATATTAGTAGGCTTAACTATCTAAACTTAAAAGTTTATGACTCTATTTTTGTCTGCAAATTTATAGCCGACAAGTTCCCCTATCTGATACACAGATTAGAGAGGTTTTAGATTAATCTGGTTTCTTAATTCCCTATAGAGGCAAGCCCTTATAGTTAATTACATCCTAGACAACCAAAGTCACCTAAGAAAACACTCAATTATGATTAGGGTTTTGTCTTCAAGAATTCAATATTTAGGTTTCCACGATTGTTCTTAAGAAAAGTCAAATGGGATATGTTCAAATAGAAATAGTTATTTCCAGAATCCAAAGGAGTGAAGAGTAGGAGATGTCGAAGATACTGAAGGAGATTCAGTGACAGCTCAAGCTAACATATGGTTTGTCTTTATATCTTTGAAAGGGAAATTATATGACATTTCAGTCCAGCAAGTTATTTAGATATTTGGGGTTTATATCTACATTTCAAATTGTAAATGACCCGGGGAAATATGAGGAATTATGTCGTACCAGACGACGACCTCAGAATCCTAAAAGGTTTGGAACTTATATCGTACAATATAAAAATCATAGAAAGTCCAAAAAGATAGTATGAGGATTTACATCGTGCCAGACCAACGACCTCAGTGTCCTATTAGTATGTTGTTTAAATATATCAAAGCTAGGTTGAAGCTCATCCTTCCGTCTTTTTTTGTTGTCCCGATTGTCATTTGAAGATGAATCGCCACTCGACTATGTCGTCATCTCCTTCCAAAAAAGGGATAAAGAAAAGAGAAAACCATGCCTCAAACGGCCCATCCCAGGGTATTATACAAACATGCTAGGAGAATTATACTTAAAGAGTTTAAATATAGATAAAGGTCTAAGGTACAATGTTGTGCAAGAAAAGGAACAACTGTGCAATAAACTACTATAACAGGAAAGTACTGAAGGAAAACTATGAAAGTAAAGTAAATATGAAGAAAAGGAAAGACTAAGCAGTAAAGAAAGAAATATACAGTGCACAAACAAAATTGAAACAACTAAATGTACCTGATTAAGTCTGACAATGCTACAAAACACATTCCAATTGCATGATATAAAGAGGTTAGACAAACATTTTCATATTATAAAAGAAAGTTTAAATGATAAGCATATGAGAATTTAAAGAGGGATATCAGCTTTTAATTTGGGGTTAGGCTCAGACTAAACCGCTTTTACTCTTTATATCGATCCTACAGGCAACTGATAAAACGAAGTAAACTTATCAATATCAACTAGAGGTCACCTACAAATCACCCCTATAATCAGGCAAACCTAGGCCTTATCGTTCAATGCATGTGCGAATATAAATAGTATGTGGACTTATCTAATTAAAGATACAAAGTACCTATATGAGATAGTATATGAACTTAGCAGGGCGTAGTGCACCTATGTGTGATGCTAGGATAAATGATGTATAGTATCTAGACTTTCAAAAGAAATATAATATCTATTATTGTGATATCTATTATCTGGAGTGTCGAGTGTATAGTGGATGATGTGTTAAAAATGTAGTATCTGTCGTTTAGAGTGTAAGGTGTAGTGTCTATTGTGTATCGTAGTATTTATTGTGTAGTGCATGAAATGTGTTATATGATACGTGGAGTGTATATGTGTGTTATTATGTGTATATGTATTAATCCAGTGTACAGTGGCTATGGTGTAGTATTTATCATTTTGTGGATGTGGTATCTATTCCTTTTGCAAGTGTAGTACTGTGTAAGACATGCAGGATTTGTTCTTTCCTAACTACAGATTTTCAAGCCTTTTGAAAAAGGTTAGAGCTTTCAATGACATTGGGGTGAAAGGGCATCTCACTAATTGAATATTGATTTTATGTTTTCAGCTATAGAAAAAGCTGATCAATGGTTCTTTGGATCATTGTCTATTTCCCCACACCAAGAACTTATAGGCCACTCTAATATTCCATATGTTTACTCGACAAAATTTTGAATATTTTATATCAATAAAATTTGAGAAGTAATCATTTAAGCATTTTTATAACATCCATCTTCCACTTCTAAGTTCAAACTTTAAACCTGTACATATGATTATTGCATGCTCTAACAATTTTCCAAGGAGAAATATGTTTTCATTACTCGGGATGCTAAAGCAACTATCCAAAACACAAAAAAATCCCAATGTATATTCAAATAAGAGCACTTTTCAAAAGAACTGAAAATGATTTTCAATGTGTATTCAAATAAAATAATAAGGGGAGCAAAGACTACAGCATCTAGAACTAATTCTCAAAGCTAAAAGATAGCTTTCAATATATATTTGAATAGAACAGCAAGAGGGACAAGAATTTCAGCTCCAAAACAAATATTCCAGAAAAAATATAAATCTCCAAACATGCATTTGAATAGAGGTATCAAGAAGGACAGAAACAGGCCCCATACAGGTGTAAAAAATGATTTCCATTATATGTTCAAACAAGAGAGTAGCAAAGAGAACCAAAACCAAATCCCAAATATATTTCTTAAAACATAAAAATAACTTCCAACAAGTATTCAAACAAAGGACATCAAGAAGAACCAAAACTGAGCCCCAAGTGTATTTTTCAAACAATAAAATGACCTCCAGCTGGTATTCGAATAAGGCACAGCAAAACAAAAATTCAAAACTGAGCCCCAAGAGTGTTTTTCAAACCATAAAGTGACCTCCAACCAGAATTCAAACAAGGGACAACAAAATAAAAAATCAAAATTGAGCCCCAAGTGTCTTTTTCAAACCATAAAATGACCTCCAGCAAGTATTCGAATAAGGGACAACAAAAAAAAAAAACAAAACTGAGACCCAAGTTTATTTTTCAAACCATAAAATGATGTCCAACCGGTATTCCAACAAGGGACAAAAAAAAATCAAAACTGAGCCCATCTATATCTTTCTCAACAGTAAAACAGATCTCAACATGTATTCAAACAAAAGTAGTAGCATATGGAGTAAAACTGAGTCACCAAATGAAGGGGCAAAATTGAGGCATTACTAAAATTATTAAAGCAGCTGTCCATAATCAAATAGTCCCAAATATATATTCAAATAAAGCAACGAGAAAAGTAAAACTACGACTCTAAATTAGTTCTCAGAACCAAATAAAAGCCTCAAGTATATTTATTTGCATAGGGATAGCCAGAAAAAAGGTAGAAATTAGCTCCCACATAATATTCAAAACCCAAAAAATAAATTTCCAAAATGTATATTCACATAGGGACAGCAAGAAGCATAGAAAATTAACCCGCTAAAACTCATCAAAATGTAAAACATTTTTCCAACATCTCCATTTGAATAAAGGCAGTGAGGAGATCAAAAACCAACTACAATATATAGCTGTTTAAAGCACAAAAATATTCCAATATATATTCGAATGAAGAGGCATCAAGAAGATCAAAATTGAGCTTATCAAAATAAATTGCTCAGAGCATGATAACTATAGCAAAATTCCAAACAAATCTCATTTCAAGAAACTTATACGAACAAACAAATATTCTTCACTGAGTATCATAAATCCATAGGTTTAACTCCTCTCTTTTTTTAATTGTATTTAATATTCAAGAATCACTAATGATGTAATCCAAATGAAGAGATCAAACTCTTAGAGGAATTGAAGTATGTTTTAGAAATCCATTTGATAAGGATCATAAAGTTCTTTGAAAATACCAAAGAATAAGAAGAGAAACTTACCTCTAAATACATTCAGAAGATTTAAAAGAACTTAGAAGTATTAAGCAAAACAATCTCTGGATAAAATAATGAAACAAGCTAATTCCGAAAGAAGTTGTTAACCAACCGAAAGTCTGCTTAGTATACGAATCAGAGAAATCCAACAAAAAAACTCTTCTCAAACAACTTTTAGAAAGCTCCAAGCAAACCCCAAACAAAAGTCCTCAAATCGCTCAAAGAAATTTTCATCATCCCCGAATCCTTACTCAGATGAGGTGTTTATAGGCGGAGATAAGAGGGGGGCGCACCGACAAGGCTTATGCATTTCGGCGAGAAAATTTGTTAAAACAAAAAAAGGTTACCAGCAAGGAGACCGGCGGCGAAGGTCAGTTAAGACTGGCGATGAAAGAGGCCACCGAAGAACCATATGAAATCTCAAGATTCGGTCAAGAAAGGGAGGAGGAGGAAGAGGTCCGGTTGGGGCAAACGAGTTTTTAGAAAAGGGAAAGGGGACTCGTGAGTGTGAGATTAGATTTAGGAATAAAAAAAACTTTTTATTTTAAAAAAATGTTATTATTTTTTTAAAAGACATGAAATTTTGTGCAATCTATTCGTGCGCTGTGCCCCAACAAAATGGGTGTCCTCCCTAACAAAAATTGTTGTTCCAGACGTGATGGCGTGGTCTATTTCATCATCCGAAGTCATCCGGACAAAATCATCAACAATTGTGCCAAATTAACTTCTATTCACGCGTGGTGCGTCAAATAAAATTATTTTGATATGATCGAAACCGCTTCACGAGTATATCGATGACCGGTCCTCGTAAAAATGACAACCAAAGTCAGACATATTGCTCTCAATAAAAAGTCAAACATCGAACAAATAGAGCCCCAATAAGTGTGGTGTGTTGTACGAACAGGCTACGCCTATTGGCATTAACGGAAATGATCAACCCAATCCCACAAGAATTTCCAAGTAGCCATACTTGGGACAAATCAAATATCAAATTTGAATTGTGGTGAAGTAGGATTTTTGTTGGGAATGGGCATTTATATTTTGAAATTGTCATCGTGGATTTGAACTTTCAAATGACTTTTGAAATATGTGCAAAAGGAATATTCAAAATTTGACAAAAATATCAAAGAATGTGTGGAGGAAGAAACAGAATCAAACTTTCTCGCAAAGGATGTAGAGAAAATAATTGAAATCGAAAGACTATATCAACTTGTAATACCGCTAGGGAAGTTACATTGGAGCTGAAACTAGTCGAACAAATGTCATGTGTTGTTTTGAGATTCGTCATAGAGTTGAAGTTGACTTCTACTCAAACCTAAGCAAAATAGGAAGAAACCATACCAACTCGGAAAACCGCTAGGGAAGTTGCATCCGAGCTAAAACTCGTCAAAGAATGGAGACCATTAAGGACATTATGCCAAACTCCGAGAAATGACTATACCAGTTCAAGCTACCGTATGGGATATTACATCCAAAATAGGTCTTGTCAAAGAATGACAACCGTTAAGGATATTACGCTAATAAAAATTGTACCAGTCCGGGCTACTGCTGGGGATATTACGTTCGAACTAGATCTAGTCAAAAAGTGAAAACTGTTTAGGAGATTACGCCAATAAAGACTGAACCAATCTGGGCTACCACTGGGGACATTACGTCTGAAATAGATCTAGTCCAAGAATGGAAACCGTTAAGGAGATTACACTAATAAAGACTGTACCAGTCTAGGCTAGCGCTGGGGATATTACTTCCAAACTAGATCTAGTCGAAGAATTGCAACCGTTAGGGAGACTACGCCAATAAAGACTGTACCAGTGCAGGCTGCCACTGTGGATATTACGTACGAACTAGATCTAGTCGAAGAATGAGAACCGTTAAGGAAATTATCCTAATAAAGACTGTATCAGTTCGGGCTACCACTGGGGATATTACGTCCGAACTATATCTACTCAAAGAATGACAATCGTTAAGGATATTACGCCAAATTTCAAGGAATGACTCAAAATGTGGGTACTAATTCCAAGATGGGAATTGGCATGTGAGTACCAGTCCCAAAATGAAAATTGAAATCCATGCACCGACTCAGAAATATCATGAATGTGTAAAATATGTGTCGGCACTATTTTTGGTGTGGGGTTTGCCCGTAAGAAGCTGTTGGTCATCGGAATTGAAATCCCGTTACCCGCTTCGGAAGGACGTTTTAAAAATTTTAGTTTTGAAAAAGATGAAGTCAAACTGACCCCCCTCTTCGGAAGGACGCTTTAAAAATTTTTATTTTTGAAAAAGATGAAGTCAAACTGACCCCATAGAAGGACGTTTTAAAAATTTTAGTTTTGAAAAAGATGAAGTCAAACTGACCCCATAATTTTGAAGTATGTTTTTTTTAAAAAAAAATTTAGTTTTGAAAAAGATGAAGTCAAACTGACCCCATAATTTTCATATGTTTTTTTTAAAAAAAAATTTAGTTTTGAAAAAGATGAAGTCAAACTGACCCCATAATTTTCAAAAAAATTTTAGTTTTGAAAAAGATGAAGTCAAACTGACCCCATAATTTTCATAGTTTAAATGACTTTAAAAATTTTTATTTTTGAAAAAGATGAAGTCAAACTGACCCCATAATTTTCTATGTTTTTTTTAAAAAAAAATTTAGTTTTGAAAAAGATGAAGTCAAACTGACCCCATAATTTTCAAAAAAATTTTAGTTTTGAAAAAGATGAAGTCAAACTGACCCCATAATTTTCATAGTTTAAATGATTTTAAAAATTTTTATTTTTGAAAAAGATGAAGTCAAACTGACCCCATAATTTTCATAGTTTAAAAATTTTAGTTTTGAAAAAGATGAAGTCAAACTGACCCCATAATTTTCATAGTTTAGGTTAAAAAAATTTTAGTTTTGAAAAAGATGAAGTCAAACTGACCCCATAATTTTCATAGTTTAAATATAAAAGTTTTAGTTTTGAAAAAGATGAAGTCAAACTGACCCCATAATTTTCATAGTTTAGATGAAAGATGTTTACCTCAAATCCTGTATCTATCCCGAAGGATGAATGTAGGAATTGAGGGTGAGGTTTGATCAAATAAACTAGAGAAAGTTATGACATGAAGGATGAATGTAGGAATTGAGGGTGAGGCTCGATCTACCTCAAATCATGTATCTATCCCGAAGGATGAACACAAGAATTGAAAGTGAGGCTCGATCAAATCTCAAATCATGTATCTATCCCGAAGGATGAACACAAGAATTGAGCGTGAGGCTCGATCAAATAAACTAGAGAAAGTTATGACATTTTGAAAAAAGATGAAGTCAAACTGACCCCATAATTTTCATAGTTTAAATGAAAGAGCGCTTTACCTTCGTGTATCTATCCCAAAGGATGAACACAAGAATTGAGGGTGAGGCTCGATCAAATAAACTAGATTTAGTTTTGAAAAATATGAAGTCAAACTGACCCCATAATTTTCATAGTTTAAATGAAAGAGATGAAGTCAAATTGACCCCATAATTTTCATAGTTTAGATGAAAGAGCACTTTATCTCAAATCTTGTATCTATCCCGAAGGATGAACACAAGAATTGAGGGTGAGGCTCGATCAAATAAATGAAGAAAGTTATGACATCCGTTTGGTCTGTTAAACCAATGTATTGGCCGACAAATTCCCCTATTGAAACCAATGTACTGGCCGACAAATTCCCCTATTTAATATAAGGAATTAAATAGGGTTTATATCGATGAGTGAGGCTCGATCAAATAAACTAAAGAAAGTTATGACATTCGTTTGGTCTGCGAAACCAATATATTAGCCGACAAATTCCCCTATTTAATATAAGGAATTAATTTTGGTCTGCGAAACCAATGTATTGGCCGACAAATTCCCCTATTTAATATAAGCAATTAAAGTTTGGTCTGCGAAACCAATGTATTGGCCGACAAGTTCCCCTATTTAATGTAAGAAATTAAATAGGGTGTCTGCAAAACCAATGTGTTGGCCGACAAGTTCCCCTATTTAATATAAGGAATTAAATAGGTCTGCGAAACCAATGTATTGGCCAACAAGTTCCTCTATTTAATATAAGGAATTAAATAGGGTTTATGTTATGTCGGGTTCGGGAAAAGGTTTCTATAAGGGCAAGCCCCTATAGTTAATTACATCATAGATAACTGAAGTTACCTAAGAATACTCTTATAAGGGCAAGCCCCTATAGTTAATTACATCTTAGATAACTGAAGTTACATAAGAATACTCGATAAAATAAAAAAAAATTACTTTCAAGGAGTTCAAATGGTAAGGACATTTCAAAGATATCGGACCAAGCCCCTATAGTTAATTACATCTTAGGTAACAAAAGTTACCTAAGAATACTCTCGATAAAGGAAGCCCCTATAGTTAATTACATCTTAGGTAACAAAAGTTACCTAAGAATACTCTCGATAAAACAATATAAGGAATTAAATAGGGTTTATATTATGCTGGGTTCGGGAAAAGCTTCCTATAAGGGCCAGCCCCTATAGTTAATTACATCTTAGATAACTGAAATTACCTAAGAATACTCTCGATAAAAACCAAGAAAAATTATCTTCAAAGAGTTCAAATGGTAAGAATATTTTAAAGATGTTGGATGGAGATAAGAAGTGTAAAGGGGGATTAGTTCAAATTTGGAATATTTTATTTTGGAGTCCAAAAGAGGAAACACTAGAGGATGTCACAAATCCGAAGGAGAACTTCGGTGACTTCCCACGCTATCCTGATATTTGGCTTCAATTTTGGAGAAATCATTTAGATGTTTCATCCTGCAATTTTTTTATTTATTAGGATTTACATTTGTGTGAAGCAATCAACACAAATAACCTTGAAGATGTGAGGATTTAGGTCATAACGAATGACAACCTTAGAATCCTAAGGCAAGTTAGGCTTAGATTGTATAACAGGATTGTACAAATGCCTAAAAGATGTGTTTGATGATTTATGTTGGACTAGGCAAACAACCTCCAATTCCTATGGCTTTGTTGTTTTAAAGCTAAGGAAGGATGTGTTATTGTAGATCCTCTTGCTGTTGAAGATGGTCGGGCTGCCCACCATGTAAGCTCCAAGCTTCTCGTTGTAGCAGAGTTCAAGTTTTCTAGGTCATTTGATTATAATGTCAAATCAGGTGACCTTATGATTAAAGTTCTTTAAATTTTATGAGGGCATATTAAAGTTGATTAAAGCGACACCGGTCAAGATCCCACGGTTCCATCGTCCCGGCACCACTATTTTCTATTGGAATCACTTAGTCCAATTGAATTTACTAAACTCAACTTAATGAGTTCCATAATTTCATTTAGACCGTGGGAAGCCTCGTTAGCACTCGTAGGTTACCTCCTCCGAGGGGTTTCCGATCTTTCGATAGAGACATTTTTAATTTAGTTGAAGTTGTGGTTTTTGTGTGATGTTTGTGATTAAATTTTGAGTTGTTTTATATTCGAATGTTGTGGCGGTGAATTTTATCTTGGTTGATTTTAGTTTTGGTTTTGGTTAACATGCAAGTTATGTTGGCGATGAGTTTCATCTTGGTTGATTTTAGTTTTTATTTTGGGTATGTGGCTATCTTGATGGTTTTAGTTTTCATGCAGGGTGACATCCTTGTTTAACATTCAAATTTGCAGGTATAAAAGTACAGTACGAAAGTACAAGAAGGACAACGCTGAAAACTGTAAAAGTGTACCTNTATTCATCCTGAATATTCTGATGCTCAGTGATTATTGATGTCTTGATTATCCCTAAGAATAGGGTGAGTATCATTTACCTTTCAATTTGAAAATTACGTGGATGAAGACCCTTTAGGAGACAAATTAGTGTTATTAAGAACACTTAGCCAAATTTTTAGTCCTAGTTGGACTTGTGGTGTTTAAAAGAAATTTAATTATGTTAATTTTTCTAATCCTTTATATTAAGTTTTAATATTGGCTTAAATTCACCACTAAGTCCTTTAGACCTAAGTGAGTGTGAATGTGCTAATTTTGAAAAGATTTAAAACTTTAAGTGGTCATTATCAAGATTATTTTAAATATCATTTTAGGGGTGTGAAATCATTGATTTCCAAAGTCATGTCCCTAAATTCAAAAGTCATCTTATGCTAATGAAGTTTCCAAAATTTTGATAATTATGAGAATTATTTTTTTATCTTATAATTTGGCAAAGTGAAGTGGATTTCTACCAATTAAGCTTATTTTTTATTGCAAATCATCAAATGAGTTAATTAATATCAGAAATTTCTCATTTCTCATTTTGATTAAGCCTAAATGTTTATTAAAGCTAAAATATCCAAAAATTACAATTTTTCCCTTAAGGATTCAAACTTTCATAATTTTTCAAATTAAAGTCAAATGACTTTGCAATTTTTATGTAACCCTACTGATAGGTCAATTAAGACATCATAGGAGAAAATGTGAATTTTCACTATTTAATTTAATTCATATAATTATTTTCATTCAAAAATATGCCTCTTCAAAGAAAATTCCAAAAGATGATTAAGCCAACCCCTAATCACTTGAAATTTTTATGTGAACTAGCCCTAGACTGGAAAGGCATTTGCCAAAATTTCAAAATTTTTTGAATTTACTGTGATTTATTAAAATTGTTTGAATTTTTGGGGATTTTAATAAAAATAAAATATTTTATATGTTCAAAAATATTTTTTATATTTTTGAAAAATCTTTCTGAGGTCAGGGAACCCAAAGAAATTTATTTTGTATTTTTATGATTTTTATTTGATTTTTTATAATTATTTTGGTGAAAATTCTATTTTTATGCCTTAAAAATCATTTTAAAGTTTAAAAATAGATATCTTTATTTTTAGACCTTGGAAAAATATTCAATGATTCCTAAGTGTTTAGGAAATAATTTGGAACATTTCCATAAGTTTAATGTTTTATGATTTTTTTATTATTTTTTAATTATTAAAAATAATTAAAATTAACCTAAAAATCAAGTTTTATTTTTATTAAATACCAGAGAACTCAAAAAACTAAGTTTCATAATTTTTGGAGTTATATTTTGATTTTTAAAAATCATTTAAGTTTCAAATTTGATGGTCACATTTAAAAATCAATTAAAAATATTAAATGATCTCAAAATGACTTAAAATTTTTACAGTGAGTTCTCTGACACATGAGCCACAGTGGAAAATAAAAAACAAATGATTTTGATCTCTGTGTACTTAAAATTAAATGTTTTAAGTAAATTAAAGTTTGCTCAAAACAGTAATGTTTTGATTCTTAAAAATTATGAAATTATTTTCTAAATCTACTCTCGCCATGAGAAATTTACATGAATTTTTGCATAATTTTCTAAGCCACATACAATTTTCTATAATTATTTGAATAAAGAATGCATAAAAATATAGAAAATTAAGATCTCTGTCTAGAAATTTCCTATGTCTTTGGAAAAATGCTCAAATTGTGCACCTAGATTGAGGCTAAAACATATAAAAATTTGGGGTCAAAGTGATAATCCAATATTAATAGAGAATTGAAAAACCCCTAACCCTAATTCATTTTTTAAAAATAATTTATGCATCAAATTAATATGAAAATAATTTCACATGATTCTCCTCTATTCACTGAGCAGGAGGGTATTATTATTTTATTTTTATGAATTTTCTATGCAAAGATATGAATTTTTTAAGTTTATGAGCTATTTTTTGAATTTATTAAATATCCTTTTTATTTATTCAAACCGCGGGCTGAGTGGATCATCAGATCCGTCGAAAAGCCAGGCTGCGCGCTCCTATTCGACGCCTCTTTCTGAGTCAGCTGCCACGCGGTGCGCCCTTTCGTTCCATAGGATCATCCGGCTTGATCTCCACCGTCCATTTAATACACGTGAGAATGGACGACATCCGTTCATCGTCCCCGATAGGCTTAACCGAGAGCCGTCCATTTTAAACATATCTTTCTCATTTCTTAATGGATTTTGATGATTATTTTTTTAAATTACTCGTCTTAAAGAGACGAACATATCCATATGGTAAACACAGTATGAAATTAAGCCATTATAAATGGAGAGCTCGTGAAGGCTCGGGAGAGTAAGTGAGGTTATACCTTTGCTCCGAGATGTTTAACCTCAATCAGAGATTCTTCGCACCTTCGTTGGGTCCCAAAGAGCTTAGGGATGAAGCCTCTAGCTCTGGTGTAAAGCCTATGTATGATTTTGACCACAGCCGATTTTGGGTGTTGGTTGAAAGCTATGGTAGAGGCTATTTCAGAGGGGGGATTGATGGGGGNAGCTATGGTAGAGGCTATTTCAGAGGGGGAATTGATGGGGGTTTAGCTTCTTTCACTGTTGTGAAGGTGTAGGGCCAGTTTATTTGGAGTTTGGTGCTGTGTAGGTTAAGATTAGAATTTGTCCTGGTTTTGGGCAGGAATTCAAGCTTAAAATTGGATTGTCATGGTGGATTTGAGATGGGGAAATGGATTGGAATGTACTAAGGGTCTCTTAGGGAAGCTCTCTGAGGAGTTTGGAAGGCCTTGGTAAAAATTTTTTACCCCTTACTATTCATGGCTGAGAGGGGGGTATTTTATAGAATTTGGCCAAGGGGAGGCTTGGCTGGCCATTTGAGGGGTTAGCCCCACTGCTTATGTGTCAAGCTGAGGATCCCTCAGCTTAATTTGGGCTGAGGTGGCTTCTTGGCATGAGTTTGGGTATTAGCCATGTAGGGGCTCATAATTTTGGGCTTTAGCTTGTGTTAAAGTGGCTAACCAAGGGTAGCATCAAGGTTAAAGCTTATGATGATCAGTAAAAATGGCACCATAGGGTATGGACATGTGGTATGGCAACCCCCCTTATCCCTTTAATATTTTTTTTAAAATAAATTTACCCATGAGATAAATATCAAACTTAACCATGGGTGGATGACCGACTTTAAACTCAACCCTAGAGTCTAGGATGAGTGTTGGTAAGGCTCATTTGTCCATACCAAGCTCAATTGGTTTGGATTTGACCATTAGTCCAAGAAAGTGCATATGACCAAATCTTGTGTTTTGCCTAGGTTAGGCATGTCAATTGGCCCAATTAGCCATGGTATTTGGTGTAAGAGACCATGATGAACAACTTTCATGAAGGGTGAAAGTCATTTTGAGGTCGATTGGTTAATCAATTTGGTAGATTTTTTATTTTTGGCCCATTTTAAGCATGTTGGGCTGAGTTTGGGTCAAACTTGGGCTAGCCATGGGCTAAGTCCAAATTGACTATTATGTTTGGTGTAAAACATCATAATGAACAATTTTTATGAAGGATGAAAAATGTTTTGAAGTTGATTTGATGGTCAATTTGGATGGGTTTTGGTTTTAGACCCAAATTAGGCATATAGATCTAATTTGGGTCAAACTTGGGCTAGCTTTGGACGAAGCTCAAATTGATTAGTGTTTGGTCACAAATGAACTTATAAAGGATTTTCAATAAAAATTGGATTCCAATTTGAGGTCTAAGGCATTCAGTTGTTGAGATTTGGGGTGTTAGCCAATATTGGGGCTATAGGAATTTTGGATTTAGGCCAAAATCAAAGGATTTGAGGCTTCACCAAGGCCAATTGAAATTTTGATGTGTAGGAATGTTGTAAAGATTTTTCAATATTAATTGAGACCAATTGGCTAGGCTATGGATTCAATTGAGTGAGATTANCTCATGTGGGCTGGTCAAAGACAGCAAATGCATTGGGCTTCTTGGAGGAAAGTTGCTAAACCCCGAATTCATAGAGGAATGGGGTTTAAGGACCTTGAGCAACTCCTCCAAGTCAATTTTTGTAAACTCTGGATTAAGTTCAGGACCCAAAACTCACTGTGGGCAAAATTCATGTGGAGTAAGTACTGCAAAGATCAGCACCTCACTTTGGTCTTAAGGAAAACTGGTGACGCTAGAATTTGGGTGAAATTGCTGAAAATCAGAAATATTGCCGAAGCTAACTACAGCTGGGAGCTTGGTAATGGGGACATCAAGTTTTGGCTTGATAATTGGTGTCCTAAAGATTGGCTCTCCCCCATTACCAATATATATAATA
>JXCR01005265.1:307895-325406 GCA_002079205.1 Phalaenopsis hybrid cultivar
TATATATATATATATATATATATATATATATATATATATATATATTAGGTTTACTTTAAAGAATTGGGCTATGTGGAAGAGGAAAGAGTGTCTTGTTATAAACATTGAATTATATAGATAGAATTTATCATAAAATTATTTTTTTTTCTAAGTATATTTTGTTACAACTTTAAGTTCCGACCCAGTTATAACTAAAACATCAGTGCTTCTAAGAACAATACTTTATTTCTAATGTTTGCTCTTTCGAAACATCATGACTCGTAGTACTTTTTCAGATATCGTCCATTGACAGGAAACATAGGTCATTATCCTTGACACTCTATTTATTGATAAGCATCTCCAGAGTAAAACTTCTCGACGACAAACAGTCCTTCGCAGGTTGGTTCAAATTTATCTCCTATTTTGTGATGTGCAAGGATAGGGGTTTAAAAGACAAGAACCAAGTCACCAACTTTAAAAGTCCTGTAATTCCAGCTTTTGTTGCACTATCAGTTGCTTTCCTTCCAAACTTTCTGATTCTTCTAGCCGTAATCTGGCGTTCTTTTTAGTGGTAATTTTATTAGCAAGAACAACTCTGAGAGATGGAAGTTGAACTTCTAAAGTTAACACTGCCTCGGACCCATACAAAAGTGCATAAGGTGTAGACTGAGTTGGAGTTCTGAACGTAGTCCTGTAATCCCATAAGGCTTCTACTAACTGCTCGTGCCAATTTCTTTTTTTTTCATCCAAAGTTTTCTTCAAAATTTGGATGAGAGTCTTATTAAAAGCCTCGACCATTTTATTAGCCTTCGGGTAATAAATTAGAGAATAACGCTAATCTATTCCATGTCTTCTGATGAAGCTATTGATTTTTATATTTTTGAATGAGGACCCATTATCTAATATGATTCTACGTGGTATTGCAAAGCGATAAATAACTTGATTTTTGAAGAACTGCAGAACATGGTGTGCTTTCACTTCTCGAAGAGGTATTTCCTCTGCTCATTTCAAAAATTAATATGTTGCAGCAAATATGAACCGATGTCCCTTCAAAGATGGAGGGTCTATAGGACCCACTATATATGTACCACAACATTCGAACGGCCATGATGTTATTATTGGGTGCAACAAGTTTGGGGGTTGGTTCAAGACCACTCCGTGTACTTGGCATTGATGACAACTTTTCACAACCTTCATACAGTCGGTCATCATCGTAGGCCAATAATATCGCAGCCTCTTAATTTTCATCTTCATCTTAGGACCTGACAGATGAGCGACACAAAGTCCTGAATGTACCTCTTCAACAATTTCTTCAGCTTCTGGACCACTCACGCATCTCAACCACATTTGGTCAAAAGACCTTCAGTAAAAAACATTATCTATTAAAGCATATCACAAAGCACTTTTCTTTATCTTAAGTGATGCTGACTTATCATCTAGTAACTTTCCTGTTTACAAATATTCTATAAAAGGTTGACTCCAATATTCTGCATTTTTTGTAGTTGCCATTACTGTTTCTTCTTTACCCAATTTATCCAGAGTATCGATATCAATCTGAGATAGAACTTGATCCCTTGAACAATTATCTTGATGAAGTTTTCCTGTGGACATGCAAATTCCTTGGTGAGTCTAGCTAAAGCATCTGCAAGAGCATTCCTCCCCTGGGTATTCTGTATATTGTCACATTTGGAATCTATTCCAATAACTTCATTGTATAATGGTGATATTGTTCCATCTTGGGTTTTAAAATTCTATATTGTCTGGCAACTTGTTGAATAATCAACTGCGAATCTCCATAGAAATTTTTGTCAGTTGCACCCATCGATATTGCCAATTGTAATCAATATTGCCAATTGTTATTAGTGCTTCATATTTTGCCTCATTATTTGTACATGGTTCTATTAGGTGGTAAGAATATCTTACATTCCTTGTTCTGGTGTAATAAAGATCAGCCCAATTCCAGCTTTACCGGGTATTTTGTTTGGCAATTCTCTATCTTTTTGTGTTGAAGAAACCCCATCAAAATATAATTCCCAATATTGAATCTTAGAATTTTCCAAATTCATTCTTTGTTCATTGGGTAAATCATCATTGAAAGGAGAATCGGCTAGTAACGGTTGTGTTGCGAGGAAATCTGCTAAAATCTACCCTTTCACAGCTCAAACTGGAACGAAAATTATATCAAATTGCAATAATACCATGGCCCACCTCGCTAACCTTCCGAAAAGCATCGGTTGGGCTATTAAATATTGCAATGGATTAAACTTTGAAATAAAGTTAACTTTGTGAGAAAGCATGTAGTGTCAAAATTTTTGGGCTGCGAAGATTAAAGCCAAACAATGTTTCTCAATCGGAGGATACTTTACTTCCGTTGGTATGAAATGATAGCTTAAATAATAAAGAGCATTTTATTTACCCTCATCATTGACTTGGGCTAGCACGGCTCCGAGGAAGTCGTCCAAAGCCGCGGTATAAAGTATTAAAGGTCTCCCTGAAATGGGTGCTGCCAAAACAGGAGGTGTCGTCAGGTATTGATTAATACTTTCAAAAGCACGTTGAAATTTATCGTCCTAGGTAATCGTTGCATCTTTCTTAGTCAACGCCGAAAAATGTTGACACCTACCTGACAAGTTAGAGATAAAGCGTCTTAGATATGCCAGCCTTCCCTGAAAGGATCATAATTGCTTTAAATTTTTAGGGGGTGGCATTTCCAGGATAACTTTATTTTTTCTCGGGTCAATTTCAATCCCACTATGACGGACAATAAACCCTAAAAATTTCCAAGAAGTCACACCAAATGCGTACTTTAGGGAATTCATTTTAAGGTTAAATCACCGTAACCGTTCAAAAATAATTCTTAAATTGTACAAATGATCTTCTTTCAGTTTACTTTTGATAATCAAATTGTCCACATAACATTCCACTTGATTGTGAATGAGGTCATCAAAGATTCTTGTCATTGCTCGTTGATATGTTGCAGCATTATTCAATCCAAAAGGCATTACTGTATAGCAATAAAATCCAATTGAAATTAGGAAAGCTGTAAACTTTTTATCTTCTTAATCCATTTTTATCTGATTATACCTAGATAATCTATCCATGAAGTAGAAAATTTTATGAGATGATACAATATTCACCATCAATTTTGGGATTGGAAGAGGAAGCACATCTTTTGGGCATGCTTTATTTAAATCTCTAAAGTCTATGCAAATCCAGATTTGCCCATTTTTCTTCTTAATAGGTACTATACTAGACAACTATGGGGACATTATTCTTTATGTACAAATTTAGCATCTATCAATTTCTTAACTTCATTGATAACTTGTTGATCGATGTCAAAACAAATTCTCCTTGGAGCTTTCTTAACTGGGATCGCAGTAGGATCTAGGCGCAATTTATGTACTGCAATTTTTGGTGTCAATATAGGCATTTCCTCATAACTCCAAGCAAAAAAAATTTTGAATTCTGTCAATAGCTTAATCATATTTATAGATTCTTCTTCACCAAGTAGAGAGCTAATAAAATATGGCTTCGGTTCCTTTTCGGTACCAAGGTTAATTTATTGTAACTCATCTACTGTTGATTTAATCTCTTCTTTGAATTCTGGTGGGGCATCCTCAATTGTAGATTCTTCATAGTTGTTCAGAATTTCTAAACAATCTTCTTCATGTCCATTAGTAACAACTAGGTAAAATTTTGTATCATCAACATACCCTACTATGCCAAACCCAAGACCTTGTTTGGAATTAAATGCTTGATTATCATTATTCCAAAGTTTCTCAAAGTATCGTGATTGATCTCTTGACCATTGCTTAGGTACCATGAACACAAGGCGAGTACCAATCAACAGGTAATTCCATTAATTTGAAAGAAAGATTATCTTCTAGTTCTACATTGGCTCCACAACTAAAGGATGAAGAACCACGATGAAACTTAATTATTTTCATACCTACACTATGTACTTGTTTGACCATCTGACCATCAATTTTATGAGTAGAAATCGGGTTGAGCTCCACAGTTTGTACATAACGATTAATCTGATCATACATTGAGCTATACTCACATTTTTCTTCATCTTTTAAATCAATTTGGAATTAAGGTTTTTTTAATTAACCATCATTGCATCCTTCTTGATTTTCTCATATTTAGAACTGTATTCCAAACCAATGTTGATAATTGAATTCTTCTGTTCAATAATACTATAATTGCTTTCACGACCTCGTCCCCGGCCTCGGCCTCAGATACGAGTTCTAGAGAGACTTTCACCCTTTTGTTGTAAAGGAGTGATAAAAGATCATTGAATCAGTGCTGAATGACCTTGCCTTTGTGTACTTTCTGGATCTTTTTCTTTACTTGTAGCAATATCAGGAGATGGAACAATCCTTTTCAGAGGAGTATAATAAGTGGCATCTTCATGAATACCCACTTCATGAATTGAAAACTGCTGTAAATCTCCCGTTACACAATATTCTTGACCTTCCAAGCAATAGTTTATACTTTGATGTAGTGACGAAGGAAACAAACTATTTTCATGAATCCAGGGTCAGCCCCTGAGAGCATTGAATGAAGTCTCAGAGTCAATGATATGAAATTTTGCAGTTATTATTAATTCTCCAATCTTCATCAGTAACGTAATAGATCCAAGAGCTCTTTTCCGTTTCTGGTTAAAACCTCTTGACATCATTTTATCAACAGTCAACTGTCTTGCATCTATGTCCAGGTAAGCTAGTGTTTGCAGACTCATTATATTAATGGATGCTCCTGGATCCACCAATACTCTGGAGAGCATGAAATTACCAATGTTGATAGAGATATACAATGGACGGTTATGATCGGCAGTACCAAGCAATAAATCATTATTTGTAAATGTTATCTTTATATGTTCCTTTAATGAACAAACCTCATCTAAGGAAGTACCAGCCAGTTGAGCTAAATAGATTTATGGATCAAGCGAAGCTTTTATCAAGGTTTCCCTCATTTCCATTGATAGGATCAGGGCATCGTATATACTCAACTTAGCAGGTAACTTCTTAAGATGGGCTAGTACATTGTAATCCACCTTATTGTTTAATTCTCCATTCTCTCTCTGAACAAATATCTCATCAATTAATGGAGTTTGATCATCTTGGACAACCACTTGTTTTGCCTTATCCTTTGGACCCATTCTCGGAGGCAATACTTTCCCACTTCTCAAATTTATTTTTGTTATCTCTTTTAAATCTTGAATTAACTCGGGTACTACCTCCATATGAGCTGGAATAACTAATTCTTCCAAGGATTCTTCCAAATCTTAAGATTCTAATTCTATTTCAATCAGTGATACATGAAATTCAAAGACAAGCACATCAGTTTCTGAATCAACATTATTATCATTGATATTCTCTCCCATATTGTTATGACATGTACCAGAATTTTGTATGATTTGACAATTGTTATGAGGATTAAGACTATTATCGGTGTTAGAATGGCTATCATCAATGACATCATCAGCAGAAACAACTGAAACGTAGCCAAAATCAAATTCAATAGTATTATGTGCCTCTGGAGGAGCAAAGAAGAAATCAACAAAGTCAGGGGTTTGAGAGATTTCTCTCCCAAATATTCAGAAAATAATCTTGGAGAATCAAATTTCATTTCACGCTTCGGCTTTTCAACAAATTCTTCAACATTCTTCTTCGAATCTTCTTCTACTGTAATTGATAATAGGGCTTTAGCAGGTTCTGAATTCTGAATTACAGCTTGTACTGAAGCATTTTGAATCTCATTCAGTATCTTCTTTGAAGATTTCGTCCAAACTATTTTCCATCCATCATCAACTGCATAAGGATCGATCAGAACAGTAGGCTCAACCGAAATTATATTGATTGAACCTTCTCCAAGTTCTTTCATAAACTCTTTTGGCATTGTTATGTTCCCTCTCTTGAGATTGTATTCCAGCTAATTCTTAAAAGTGAAACAATTTTCCAGAGTATGTCCAATCATTATATGATATGGATAATACATTGGGTTATCCTTCTTATCAACTTCATCATGCCTCCTAGGTTGAGTCAATTTGAACTCTGGCTTTTTAATTAAATTGCTAAACATTTTGCCAACTGCCTCATCTTTAAAAGGATATACTTTGCTTAAGCATCCTGCCATTGTCCAGATTGGCCTATTATATGTCTGGTAGGATCTTTGCTGGAATGATTATGAGCGGTATTGTTGAATAGGTTGATGGTTTTGTTCCGATTGTTCAACCTTTTTTTCCAGTGGTTATTTACCCTTTTCAATATTTGCAATAGTCCTAGACTTTTTCTAAAACACTTTTGTGGGTCTCTGTTTTTCAAATTTCTTAATAAAACCAAGTTGTTTAGCTTGCTCTTGAAGACTCCCGGCTTTTCTGAGCAATTTTTCAAACATTTTAATTGTGAACCCCTTGAGGATGAAAGCAACTGGCCCATGAGTACTTTTTAATAGGATTTCAATCGCATGCTGTTCTTATAGTAGTAGTTTGCATTTCATGCTTAGATTCCTCCAGCGTAGAATGTAATCCACTAGAGTTTCATTTGTTCTTTGATTCTTGATCACTAAATTACCTATAGTGATATGGTGTCGAGCCCCAGTAAATCTCTTGAAGAAGAGATCTTCTAATTTTGTGAACATCTTGACAGAACCATTCGACAATTCCACATACCAATTGAATGCTACTCCTGACAGACTGCTGACAAACTGTCGGAAAAGTAGAGCATCATTCCATCTTGCGTTGCAACAACTGGCGCAAAAATGTACCACATGCTGTCGAGCGTTTCCCATTCCATCAAAAGTTTTAAATAAATGTGGTACAAAACCCTTGGGATATTGCACGGTATCAAATTCTTCAGGATATGGTCTACTCCTTAGAGTTGATGCATCGCCTTTAAACTGTGTCAAGGTTTCTTTCACCTACTATTCTATCATACTCTTAATGTCCTTCTCTGGTATCAAATTCTGGACATGATCTTTCTTACATTGTTATTCCTTATTAACAGAAGTAAACTCCTTTTTATTATTGTCCATATGTACAACATTCAGTTTATTTACCTCAACATGTACTATTTTTGGAGACTGTGGCTGACTTTGTAAGGTCATAATAGCAGCCATCATTTCTTCCATTTTTTTCCTTCATGTAATCTATTTTCTCATCTTTTTGCTGAGTAATCTTTTGCAATATTTCAACAGCACTCTCCTCTCTTGGTGCCTTTCGTAAGGATGAAAATGCTCAGTTTCCACGACATTTATCTCAGCAAAATCCTCATCCATATAATCAGTCAAATCTTCTTCATCATCCAATTCAGCTTTCCTTTACTCAGAAAACTGTTTAATATCCTTTATGAGCTTTTCGAACTTTATTTTAATTGGGTCTTTTTTAGACACCTCACGGTTAGTCTGCGACAATTGACAAGTAGCACTTTCAACGACAACTGTAGTGGTCAACACATCGCATGGGGAATTTTCTTCAGAATTCTCCATCATGGGCTCCTTCGTATGTGTTGGTTCAATGACCTTAGGTCTCCACACCATCTTCTCAGATACAAATATCTTGGGATCAAGTGAATTTTTGGTGACATCCATATGCTGAGAACCGGTGGGCTCCCTAATGTCTGAACCAGAAACATCAACAAGAAATCTCTTACTATTCCTTGACCTTTCTGACCATAGTAAGGGCTTATCCTGTACCCCAGGTACACTTATTCTCGGTCCAAGATGGGATTTAATGGGTTTTTGTCCCCTAAAATTTGGGGAAAGAATGGTGGTAGAAGTGACAACGACAGAAACAGGAGGAACACAGGCTCCCAAACGCTATTTGATTGAAATTTTGGGCAGTAGTGGAGTAGAAGTGGAAAAAACAAGATCTAGACGGCGGTCACCTAAATGTACTCTCCGAGAGTTTTGCAAAAGAAAACCTTCTCCTCTTCTCACAAATCTCCTTGTAGGTTGAAAAATGAACTTATCATCCTTCAGTATCTGTCTCCTCATCTGGGGTGGCACAACACACCCTATCCTATTGAGGATTTTGGTAACAGAACATCCTTCTTTCTTTGCCAGCTTCTAGAATACCATACGAACTCGCGTTAACGGTACAAATCCTTTAGTCTTTACTTGGTTATTGTGACGGTATAATTGATATGGCATAGCAGCAATCCTCTGAACGTCCTCTTCAACAAGAGCGGTGGACAGTGGATAAAACCTGCTCCCTCTTAAGAGAGGGGACGTCTCAGGTAATCCAATTTCTTCATCTTTATCCAAATAAATTGAGGTAACATCCTCGACATCTTTCACTTTCTTGATCTTAGCTATTCTCTGGTTCTTATTCCTTCTCTGAGTCATGGTCAGAGGTACAGACCTTGAACTGGACCATACTTCAAACACAGAAGGTACTGTCAAGAACGTTGAACCCTCTATAGTGACAAACTCGTCATCTACTTGAATCTCCTTCACTTTAAATTGAGTGGGGAAACTGACAGGTATAGTGACTAAAGCGGCGGGGGTAGTAACAATTGTTTCCAAGGTATTCTTGACAATTTTAGTGATCTTTGCAATAGTAGCAATGACCTTCTTAGCTGATACCCTTTTCAAAGGCAAGAACTCATGTGTCGACTTCAAGTTGAATTCCACTATGGGTTCCACCATTTCAAGAGTTTTGTTTCTCAGTACAACGACAATAACATCTCCAAACTTAATGTTAGTATTATCAAACCCTTGCCCAAAGCGAATGACGGCTCTATCAGGCAGCTCATACTTATTCACGGCTAAGTCCATTCTAGTGTCAAAGGAGAAGATCAACTTTGGCGAAGTCATTTTCTGTAATTTCAAATTTTTCAGAAATTACACTCATGATGTTTATGGCCATGGTTGCAACAACTTAAGAGGAATATCTTGAATTAAACAAAATCATTTAACTGGGTGTCTCTTTTGAGACTTATCCAAACAACTCTCTTTATATATATATATATAAATCTTAAACATTATTTATAGGTTTTAAAAAATTGAATCAAAATGTCATAAATAAAGGAAATAATAGGATGTGTAGGACATGTGTTCGTGATCTGAAGAGAAAGCTTCCATATAAAATTTACTCCTACGAATCATCTCCTAACATATCACACCTATTGGGAGTCCATCTTATTTAAAATATAAAGATTGCAGAACCTTTCTATTTATGGGTGATTAAACAGTTGCTCCAGAATCAAGAGAATTGACAATACTTACTCAAGGAAGAAATGAGTGAAGTACGTCAACGGAAGAATGATAGTTTGACCCACTAGGGATATGAATACACTATCGATGTATGAAGACAAAACCTCATAATCAAAATGGAGAGAGGAATTGATCCCCAGTGGAGTCCCTAGAAATTGTCGCCCATATTTTTTTTAAATAATATTTTAAATTTTAAATTTAGTATAATATATAATGTAATTTTAATTATGTGAAAATGGTATTATTTTTTTTATTATTTTTTGAAAATGATGAAACTGAATAGACCTCATATGTCTAATAGTTTAAATAGTTGAGCATGATACCATAACTGATATATCATCTTGAAGGATGAACGTATCACTTATTAGTAGGCTTAACTATCTAAACTTAAAAGTTTAGGAGTCTATTTTGGTATGAAAATTTATAGCCGAAAAGTTCCCCTATCTAATACATAGATTAGACATGGTTTAGATTAATCTGGATTCTTAATTTTTTATAGAGGCAAGACCCTATAGTTAATTACATCTTAGACAACCGAAGTCACCTAAGAAAACTCTTGATTAAGATTAGGGTTTTGTCTTCAAGGATTTAACGTTTTGGTTTCCATGACTGTTCATAGGAAAAGTCCAATGAGATATGTTCTAATAGGAACAATTATTTCTAGAATCCAAAGGAGTGAAGAGTAGGAGATGTCAAAGAAACTAAAGGAGATTCAGTAACAACTCAAGCGAACCTATGGTTTGGCTTTACATCTTTGAAAGGGAAATTATATGATATTTTAGTCCTGCAAGTTATTTATATATTCGAGGCTTATATATACATTTCATATGTAAAAGGCTTGAGGAAATATGAGGAAATATGTCATACCAGATGATGACCTCGGAAACCTAATAGGTTTAGGACTTATATCGTACGATAGAAAAATCATAGAAAGTTTTAAAAGTTAGTATGAGGATTTACATCATGCCAGGAGAATGACCTCAACATCGCATAAGTATGTTATTTAAATCTATCGAAGCTGGGTTGAAGCTCATCCTTTCGTCTTCTGTTGTTGTCCCGGCCACCATTTGAAGATGAATCGTCACTAGCCCGTGTCGTCATCTCGTTCCGACAAAAGGGATAAAGAAAAGAGAAAACCATGCCTCAAATGGCCTATCCCAGAGTATTATATAAACATGCTAGGAGAATTATACTTTAGAGTTTAAATATAGATAAAGGTCTAAGGTACAATGCAGTGCAAGAAAAGGAACAACTGAGTAGTAAACTACTATAACAGGAAAGGAGTGAAGGAAAACTATGAAAGTAAAGTTAATATGAAGAAAAGGAAAGACAATGCAGCAAAGAAAGAAATATGTAGTGCAGAAACAAGACCAAAATAACTAAATCTACCTGATTAAGTCTGGAAATGCTACAAAACACATTCCAATTGCATGATATAAAGAGGTTAGACAAACATTTGTAGATTCTGAATGAAAGGTTAAATGATAAAAATATGAGAATTTAAAGTGAGATATCAGCTTTTAATTTGAAGTTAGGTTCAAACTAGACCACTTTATCTCTTTTATCTCAATCCCATAGGAAATTGATATATCAAATTCAACTAATCAATATCAACTAGAGGTCACCAATGAATCACCCCTATAATCAGCCAGCCCTAAACCTTATCGTTCAGTGGATGTGTGAATCTAATTAGTATCCAAACTTATTTTATTAAAGATAATAAGTACCTTTATGTGATAGTATTTAAACTTATCAAGGCGAAGTGCACCTATGTGTTATGCTAGGATAAATAATGTATAGTATCTAGACTTTCAAAAGAAATATAATATCTATTTTTGTGATATCTGTTATGTGGAGCGTCTAGTGTATAGTGTATGACGTGTTACAAATGTAGTATCCGTCATGTGCAGTGTAAGGAGTAGTGTCTATTATGTATCATAGTATTTATTATGTAGTGAATGAAATGTGTTATATGATACGTGGAGTGTATATGTATTATTCCAGTGTATAGAGGCTATGGTGTAGTATTTATCATTTTGTGGATGTGGTATCTATTCCTTTTGCAAGTGTAGTAACTGTTCTTTCCTAACTACCGATTCTCAAGCCTTTTGAAAAAGGTTAGAGTTGTCAACAACTTAGGGGTGAAATGGAATCTAACTAATTGAATATTGATTTTATGTTTTCAGCTATAAGATAGGCTGATCAATGGTTCTTTGTATTATTGATTGTTACCCCCAACCTCAAACTTATAGGACACTCTAATATTCCATATGTTTACCCAACAAAATTTTGTATATTTTATATCAAGAAAATGAGAGAAGTAATCATTTAAGCATTTCTATAACATCCATCTTCCACTTCTAAGTTCAAACTTTAAACCTGTACATATGATTATTGCTTGCTCTATCAATTTTCCAAGGAGAAATATGTTTTCATTACTCGGGATGCTAAAGCAACTGTCCAAAACATCAAACAATCCCAATGTATATTCAAATAAGAGCACTTTTCAAAAGAACCAAAAATATTTTTCAATGCGTATTCAAATAAAATAACAAGGGAGCAAAGTCTACAACATCTAGAACTCAAAGCTAAAAGATAGCTTTCAATATATATTCGAATAGGACAGCAAGAGGGGCAAGAATTGCAGCTCCAAAACTATTATTCCAGAATAAAAATAAATCTTCAAACATGCATTCAAATTGAGGTATCAAGAAGCACATAAACAGACCCCAAATAGGAGTAAAAAATGATTTCCAATATATGTTCGAACAAGAGAGCAGCAAAGAGAACAAAAACAAAACCCAAATATATTTTTCAAAACATAAAAATGACTTCCAGTAAGTATTTGAACAAAGGACAACAAAGAGAACCAAAACTAAGCCCCTAGTGTATTTTTCAAACCATAAAATAACCTCTAGTCGGCATTCGAACAAGGGAAAAAAAAATCCAAACTGAGCCCCAATTGTATTTTTCAAACCATAAAATAACCTTCAGCAGGTATTTGAATAAGGGACATCAAAAAAAAAAAAAAAAACATAACCGAGCCCCAAGTGTATTTTTCACCCCATAAAATGACCTCCAACAGGGACTCGAACAAGGGACANCATAAAATGACCTCCAACAGGTACTCGAACAAGGGACAACAAAAAAAAATCAAAACTGAGCCCCATGTATATCTTTCTCAGCATTAAAATAGATCTCAACATGTATTCGAACAAAAGTAGTAGCATAAGGAGTAAAACTGAGTCACCAAATAAAGGAGCGAAATTGAGCCATTACTCAAAATATTAAAGCAGTTGTCCATAATCAAATAGTCCCAAATATATATTCAAATAAGACAATGTGGAAAGTAAAACTACGACTCCAAATTAATGCTCAGGGCCAAAGAAGAGCCTCCAATATATTTATTTGCATAGGGACAACCAAAAAAAAGATAGAAATTAGCTCCCAAATAATATTCAAAACCCAGAAAATAAATTTCCAACATTTATATTCACATAGGGACAAAAAGAAGCATAGAAAATTAACCCCCTAAAATTGATCAAAATGAAAAACATATTTCCAACATCTCCGTTCAAATAAAGGGAATGAGGAGAACAAAACCCAACTCCAATATATACTTGTTTAAAGCACCAAAATATTCCAATATATATTCAAATGAAGAGGCATCAAGAAGATCAAAACTGAGCTTATCAAAATAAATTGATCAGAGCATGATAACTATAGCAAATTTTTAAACAAATCTCATCTCAAGAAACTTATAAGAACAAACCAATATTCTTCACCGAGTGTCATATATGCATAGGTTTAACCCCCTCTCTCTTTTTTTTATTGTATTTAATATTCAAGAATCACTAATGATGCAAGCCAAAAAAAAGATCAATCTCTTAGAGGAATTGAAATATGTTTTAGAAATCTATTTGATAAGGATCATAAAATCCTTTGAAAATAACAAAGAAGAATAAGAGAAACTTACCTCCAAATATTTTAAGAAGATTTAAAAGAACTTAGAAGTAGTAAGCAAAATAATCTCTGGATCCAATAATGAAAGAAGCTAATCCCGAAAAAAGTTGTCAACCATCCGAAACTCTACCTTAGTATACGAATCAGAGAAATCCAACCCAAAAACTCTTCTCGAACAACTTTCAGAAAGCTCCAAAAAAATCCCAAACAAAAGTCCTCAAATCACTCAAAGAAATTTTCATCTTCCCCAAATCCTTCCTCAGAGGAGGTATTTATAGGCGGAGATAAGAGAGGGGCGCACCAACAAGGCTTATGCATTTGGGCGGGAAAATTTGTTAAAACAAAAAAAGGTTACCGGCAAGACGACCAGCGGTGAAGGTCGGTTAAGACCGACGACGAAAGAGGACATCAGAGAACCGGAAGAAATCTCAAGATTCGGTCAAGAAAAGGGAGGTGGAGGAAGAGGTCCTGTTAGGGCAAATGAAGTTTTGAGAAAAGGAAAAGGGAACTCGTGAACATAAGATTAGGTTTAGGAATAAAAAAAAACTTTTTATTTAAAAAAAGTTATTATATTTTTTCTTAAAATAAAATATTAAATTTTTTGCAATCCATTCGTGCGCGGTGCCCCCACAAAATGGGTGTCCTCCCTAACTAAAATTGACATTCCGGATGTGATGGCGGGGTTTATTTCATCATCTGAAGTCATCCGGACAAACTCATCGACAATTGCGCAAAATTGACTTTGATTCACGTGCGGTGCATCAAATGAAATTATTTTGATACGATCAGAACCGTTTAACGAGTGTATCGATGATCGGCCGTTGTATAAATGACAACCAAAGTCAAATATATTACTCTCGATAGAAAGTCAAACATCGAACGCCATGGGGTTCGCCTATGTCTTTCAAATTTCTATAGGAGTTTAATTTGAGCTTCAATATGTTGGCTTTTCAATCGACTCAATCAAATGTTGAGGATCTAAAACCGCCCATATGAAACTTAAAAAAATAAACAAAGAAGTAGGTCAAATTTCTAAGTGGTGTAGATCCCACTCTAGTCCTCTAGAACAGACAAAATAAAAATCCTAAGTTTAGATCCTAGGGTATCTAAGGAAGGGAAAAGAAGACCTCAAAAATGAGGTTAACAGTTGTAGACAAAATTTTTCATTTTTCTTCTTCATTGGAGGGATCCAAATTGATGGCGAGGGGTGTGCCATGGCACTCGAAGAATGGTTCCTCACTCCCGGTGCTATCGCAACTGGTGTTGTTGATTTCTTCATCATTCTCGTTAACGGGCTCATCAGACTTAAGTACAATTTTAGGATTGATTTGGGAATAAGTTCAGAGTTAGATTGACCAAAATCAGTTACGTTATTGCTATAAATAATTAGAACGTAGCTGAAATAATAATCATTATATTCATAATACCCATGTGGGGAAAAAAGAAAATCATACATGGTCAGGAGTTTGAAGATTTTTTTTTCCGAATACGAGACAACCAATCTAACAGAGTCATCCCCTATCCTACCCCCCATGCTATTGATCTTCACAACGTTGTTCTTCTCTTTCTATAGTTGTGGTGGTTTCTCTGACAAAATCTCTATCTTAGATTAGACAGGCTGTAGACTTTAGACTGCTGCCTGCGCTGAAGCAGTCTAAATCTGATCCAATATCTTCTGGATGACTTGCTCCAAACGGTATTCCATCTATCTTTTTCTAAATACGGCTTTATCGGAGTGATTAGCATGGCCAATATCATATTCACAGAACATTTTTCAGGTTCTTTCAAATATTCTTTCTGGACTGTTCAATTTCATTCTTTGAAATTACTCTCGAGCCAGTCCTTCAAAAGGAAAAAAACCTCTAATTTATGTCCCAACATTCTATGGTAGGGTCAGAAATTTTGATACTCCTTGTCAAGTTCTTCCAACCTCTTCGGTTATGGTAATTTGAACTTGGGCTTCTTCATTAAATTTCTGAACATCTTTGGCAACTTCTTTCCAACTTCTTCCAACCTCTTCGGTTCTTGAATATTCTGGTCATCCTAGACTTATCTGACTTCTCTTACGAATCCATGTGTTTAACTTTCTCTTGTTGACTGGTGGCTTTGATTAGTAGCTTCTTGAAGGACTTGAAGGTGAGTCCCTTACGCATGAAAGCTACTGGCCCATGGATTCTTTTGAGTAGAATCTCAATCGCATGTTGTTCCTGTAGTTGAGTTTAACATTTCATGCTAAGGTTTCTCCACCTCAATATGTAATCCACCAAGGTCTCGTTAGGATTTTGTCACTCCACTACGTGATCTCCAATAGAAACATGATGTTGTGCTCCAACAAATCTTCTTACAACTGACTACTCTATTTTAGCAAATGTCTCGACTGATCCGTTGGATAGCTTGGTATACCAACTAAATGTGATTATTGATAGGCTGCTAACAAATTGATGGAAGAGTAAAGCTTCATTACCTCCGGTGTTGCCACAATAAGCTCCGAAATGTGTTATGTACTGCCTGGGATTTTCAGTCCCTTCGAATGTCTTAAATTTCGGAGACACAAAACCATTAGGGTAGGGTATGACATCAAACTCCTTCAGGTAGGTTCTATCAATTGAAATCAATGCACCGCCCTTTAGATTGTGTAAAAGCCTCCTGAACTTATTGTTTGACCAACTGTTTAATATGTTTCTTTGGTATGGTGCTTAGTGAGGAATCCTTCTTTTGTTGATCCTCTCTGTTGGCGGAGGAAACTTATCTCCCTTCATCGATAATATGAACTCTTTTTAGCCAATTGACTTCTAGAGTTGCTAACTGCTATTGTTGAAACTGTCCACGAACTGTAGCCATGGCGGCCAATTTGGCGGCCATCTCTTCCATTCTCTTTTCCATCTGGCTGATTTTTTTATCTTTTAATAGAACGACTCTGTGCAAATCATCCACTGCATTCCCTTTAATGAGAGGTTGGGCATCGCACATAGATGCAGTGGCTCTAGTCTTGATGACATGAATATCCACAAAATCCTCGTCTGGATAATCATTAAAATCAAAATCTTCATCATCATTAATGGCTACTCCATGCTCTATGGCTAACTCAGAAATCTCAGCCTTGAGCTTTTTAATTTCCGCTTCAATTATTGCTTCCTGGATCATTTTAAGATTTGGAGGATATTCCTGAACATCTCCCACTTTTTCATCAAACTCGGTAGCAATAGCTGCATTGATGTCTGATATTTCAGACCCTTGCTTCATTCCATAATTTTGCCCTGCCGGCTCATTGAATTGTATTGGTGTGGCCCTTGCTTCATTCCATATTTCAGACCCTTACTTCATTCCACTGATGGCAAGATGGTAAATCCTTTGGTTGTATCTTCAACAATCATAACCTCCTTTCATTTGGCAGAAAAGATAACAACATATTTAATAGTGTCGGGGTAGCAGTGACTTTTATGTTCTTGTAGGAAGGGGAATCTTGGGGACAGTTCAGCTTAATTTCAGCGGAAGGCTCCTGAACTTTAGGAGCAACAACTTTCATTATGACGAACAGGGCTTTTCCGAGAAAAACTTTGAGTTCATCAAATCCAATTTCAAACTTGATGGTGGGAGCGACATTGCGAGCATCGTGACAAGTTGGCAGGTTATTAGAGAAAGTTAGTGTCTGGAACACCATAACAGCAACTTGAAAAAGAATGCTCTAGGGTTAGTTATTTGGCCAATACCTTGTAATTCTAGAGTGAACACTAAGAGTTGGCAAAGGCTGCTCTGCAGATTGGGCAAGTCTTTATTTAATTTTAGTTTGTGAAGATTTTAAAATTTATTAAAAATAGCTTGAAGGTAGAGGGATTTATTAATTAAATAAGAAAGGTTAAAGAGCACATGCTACACGACACAATTCGATTTAATTTACAAAGTAGCAAACCAAACTCGAAAGGACCCGAAGAGGAAAGTAAAGTGTAGGACCCAGCGCCGGACCGACTTCACAACTCATAATTCTAAGGTGGAACTAGTCCACCAACACACCTATTCGGGGTCCAACCCCACACAAAAGATAAAGTCCTAATGAACTCTTGAACTTATCTAATCAAAGATAATTGAACATACGGTCCTGAAATCCAAAAGAGTTGGTCGTATTTACCTAAGAAAGAAATAGGTGAAGCATGCCAACAAAAGAAGGGTAAGTTGGTTCATGAGGGACATGAACACATTACCGATGTATGAAGAAAGTATTTCTTGATTTAAGTGGAGAGAGAAACTATTCCCCAGCGGAGTCGCCAGAAGTTTTCGGTCGCCAAACTGAAAGTTTTCGGTTGTCAGAATGGATATCCTGATG
Source organism: Phalaenopsis hybrid cultivar (assembly GCA_002079205.1). Lineage (NCBI taxonomy): Eukaryota > Viridiplantae > Streptophyta > Magnoliopsida > Asparagales > Orchidaceae > Phalaenopsis > Phalaenopsis hybrid cultivar. The sequence continues at coordinate 325,378 of JXCR01005265.1, forward strand.
CTATATTTAATTTAATATATATATATATA
>JXCR01005265.1:325554-339025 GCA_002079205.1 Phalaenopsis hybrid cultivar
TATATATATATAATATATATATTTAAAAAAAGTAGTATTTTAAATTTTGAAAATATAAGACCAGACTGATCTTATATCCTTAGCAGTATAAATAAACGAGCCTAATAGCGCAAGAAATGCATCTATCCTGAAGGTTAGACACACTATTTACTGATGAGGGCTCAATTAAATAAACTAAAGAATTTATGACATCCGTTTAAGTATACAAAAAAAAACATTTTTTATGTTGACCGACAAGTTCCCCTATTTAATACCAAAAATTAAATAGGGTTTATATTAAGCTGAGTTCTTAAAAGTTTCCTATAAGGGTAAACCCCTATAGTTAATTACATCTTAGATAACCGAAGTCAACTAAGAAAACTATAGATAAAAATTAGGGGATATTTTCTTCAAGAATTTGAAAGGATAGAACTTTTCAAAAGATCAGATAAAGAGGTGTGAAATTGGAATGACTTAAATTTAGAACATTTATGTTAGGAATCCAAAGGAAGAAGAACTAGGGAATGTCATGGATCCTGACTAGAACCTCAGTGACTTCCCAAGCTATCTTATGGTTTGTCTTCAATTTTGAGAAGGAATTAAGTGTTTTATCCTACCAATTTTATTATATAGGGCATACATTTGTGCAAGAAAGTCACACAAATAGCCTGGAAAAAGTGAGGATTTAGGTCATGATGAAAGATAACCTCGGAATCCTAAAACAGGCTAGGACTTAAATTGTATAGCAGAACCATACAAAGGCCAAAAGAAAAAGTTGATGATTTATGTCGCACTAGGCAGACAACCTTGAAGTCCGATGGCTTGTTGTTTAATAATAAGGAAAGATATGTTATTATAGATCTTCATGTTGAGGAATACTGCACATAAATTTAACTCCAAGCTCCTCAATGAAGTGGCAGTCCTAAAGTCTAAGGTTTAAATGTTTAAATCACAAGTTGAAAGTTTAATTAAAGGGGGTTAAGGTTGATTAGAGTGACACTGTTTAGGACCCCACAGTTCCCTCATTCCAGTATCACTATTTTCTTTTGAATTTACTTAGCTTAAATGAATCATGAAACTCATTTAAACTGGGGATATCTTGTTAGCAACTGTGGGTACCTCCTCCGAGGGGCTCTTGTAAATTTAAAAGGATGTTTTATGAGATTTATGGTTACCTTTGAAACAATTTGTATTAGATTTTCTAAAATATTGATTAATTTTCTTAAATGGGTTAGGTTTTGCAAGTGAAGTATGGTGCACACCCAAGAAGTTATGATATTTGGAAGCAAAAGTAAATTGCAGAAAGTAAAATGATAGAAATTAAGTAACACTGTAAAAGCGCGCCTATCAACTTCTCGGCATTCCTGCTGAAACGTTAGTTTTCACAACATGTTTATATAATTTTATGGAAATTAAGAATAATTGAAGGAGTATCTAACAAACCCTAAGACTATGACTTATTGAGTATGTTGATCACATTTTTGGTTGAGGTCTAGTTTCCCTCTTTGGTAACCTAAGGTTTAGCCATAGGACTTTTCTGTTGACTATTCCGATAAAACTAGAAAAGGAACCCTCACCATTAGAAATTATAAACTCCTCTTTACTCAACTTGAAGTTTCATATAATGGTCCTAACCTCTAACACTTAGTAGGTGGGGTCATTACGAGGGAGCTCAAGGAGAGTTCCCATATGATTTCTTGACCTTAGGGTTGACCCTGGGTGTTGGTCTAGAGCTAAGGTACTCACCTCACTCACAACCACTCATAAGCATAAACCTAAAACTTGTTAACTTTAATCCCTTGATACTCTTGGGATACTCATGTAGATGGTCCCCTAAACCCACTAGCCCTAGGCTAGGGTTTAGCTAAGACCAGTACAAAGAGGACCCAAATGGATTTTCCATTGGTTCATGGCTTATTTATGGTGGTTGGCACCCCAACTCTACCAAAATGCCTAACTTAGCCTTTTGCCCCTAAACTCCCCCAAAATACCTAAGTACCTTTAAAACCCTAGATTTGGTCAAAATTCCCAAATTTACCCAAAATACCCAAATTTATTCAAAAATCATTTCAAACCTTTTGAAAACATCAAAATTACCCAAAATCATCAAAAATTGTCAAATTACCGAAATACCCCTCCTTACCCCAAAATTCCAAAAATTCCAAAAAATCCCAAGAACTTCCAAAATATTTCAAATATTCCTAATTTCACTTTTCTCAACTACCACATGACCCAATTTGGCCATTTTGACCATTTTGACCAAAACCCCTAAAATTACTTTCAAAGGCCCAATCTCCCTAAATCCACCTCAAATGTCCATCAAATTTGTTCTATTTTCCACCAATTTCAATCCTAAACTCACATTAACCTTCCATATGAACAACCTAGACCAAATCCAATCTCAATTGGCCCATGCTTTGAGCCCAATTTTGATCCAAATTAAAACCCACAATTTTGGCCACATAACATAATCTCACTTAATTAAACCAATATCCCACTGAATTTGCCATAATTTATTTTGTAAACTCTTCAAAACATTCCTAAACATCAAAATTGTTCTTTAATTGGCCTTGTTGAAGCTTCAATTTCATTTAATTTCAACCCAAATCCAAAAAATTCCCAAATTGTCCATGTCTCAAAATTCCCCCAAATTGAATGCCTTAGCCCCAAAATTTCCATTGTATACCTTCATGAAAAATCTTTATAACATCTTCTTTGATCATTTGGACCATTCAATTGAGCTAAATGTGAATCCTAGCTTAATCTTTATCCAAGTCTAGCCCAACATGCCCAAATTGACCAAATTTCAAAAATCCTCCAAATTTCCCCTCCAATTGAACTCAAAATCATTTCAATCCTTCACCAAAAATCTTCATTACAATCATCTACACAAATTTTGATCAATCAATTGGGCTCAAGGTCATGCCTAGCCTAGCCCAAACCCAAGTTTTGTTCATTTGAACCCACATTAGACCCATGCACTAAAGTTAGCCTAACCACACCAAAGCCACCAAAGTAATAACTCCACAGCCATTAGTTGGACCCTAATTACCAATCTAAACTCTATAAAGCCACCTAAGCAAAGACATGGACCAAAGATCTCCTAAATTAAAAGATATGGTTTCCAAAATTGCTGAAGCTTAAGTTTTTTTTTTCCAAAACAAAGCCCAAACCCATTTAGTTGTTGTGACAGATTCCTCAGAGGTCCCTGAGCCCTCTGGCCACCTCCCCTAGTTTGACCGACCGGCCTAGTGGCTAGAAAACACGAAAACCATGAGCCATCCCAATGGAATAAAACCCATTTTAAACCTAGAGGCCACCTCATCCAAATTAAATCTTAGAGCCTCTCTGGCCTCCACCAAAGCATCACTTTTCACTCCCTCATCGGCCATGGAAGCAAGCCTTAAGATATTTTTCATAAAAAGCTCACCTCCATGGCCACGGAGGGAGTGCTCAAATTTTCTCAGAGAGACCCCTCCAAATTGCTCCCAGAGACTCTTTGAGACCTCCTCAGCTCAAGCCAACCACTTTCGCCCACCGATCCCCACTGTGGAAGCCCAATGTTGAGCTTAAACTTCTACCAAAAAGCAGGACAGAGCTCACCATTCCTCCATAGTCCATCAAACTCAGATTAAATTCACTCACACCTTCACCACAGTGAAAGAAGGAAAAGCCTCATCAAATTCCCCTTCCACAAAGACCCTAGCATAGCTCTAGATCAACACCTCAAATCGAGCTTGGTTGAATTCATACCTGGGCCTTTCACCACAACAACAGGCTTAATCCCTATCCTCCTTGGACCTCCACAAATGTGTCGAGCACCTCTGATCAAAGCTTCCCTTCTCAGAGCAATGGTATTGAACTTCCCTACTTCCTGAGCCAATTTTGATTCTCCATTTCATTAAGCTTATTTTAATTGCATGATTACCGTATGGATGTGTTTGTCTCACTTATACGAGTCCATATGATCAATCCCCATGAGATTTGGTTGAGACTAGAGGGAGTTCTTAAGATTTTTGTGTTGACGATTCTCAGGTTCTCCTATTTGGGGTCGATGACAGGAAGTCGTTAGTTTGCCCGTTTATCTCATCAATGGACGAGATGAAGCAGTACATTGCTTTGCTTCATAAATTTGGGGCCAAGTCAACGGATACGTGGATGATGGTGTCCAACCACAGCATGCCACGCGTGTTTTCGGAGCCACCTAGGATCTACTCTGCGCTGTGCGTTTAAATAGATAATTAGGGTATTTTCTCATTTAAATAAATATCACTAACTTCAAAAATCCATATTTTGATGTAGGAAAATCACAAAAATAAAATAAAAAGACCCTCTTGCTTTAATAAAAAGACCTCAGTGAATAGAGGAGAACAATATGGAAATAATTTGAAATCCATTTGATGTATGTTTTATTTTAAATTAATTAAATACTATTTTGACTCTTTTAATTCTCCATGTATGAAGAAATTTCACCACGACTTGAAATTTTGACATGTTGTTGCCTCTATCTTAGGGAACATTCCCTAATTTTTCCAATGTCAGATAAGATCTCTAGATAGAGAGCCTTATTTTTCAAGATTATGTATATTATTTGCATAAATTATTTATAATAATTAGCATGTTTCTTGGAAAAATCTAAGAAAATTTTGGAAGGTTTATTATGACTAAAGAACCCTTTGAAAAATGTTTCATGGGTTAAGTCATTAAAAATATGCTTAATTTCCACCAACCCTAAAACACAAAGAAAAATAATTTTGGGTAACACAAACATCTAAATGACTTGATTTTTAATCTCCACTAATATTCAAAGTTTAGATAACTCCTCATAAAAATTTTAAAATATTTGGAGCTCATTTAATAACTCAAATTGGTTTTTCAAGTTAAATGATATTTTTGGTAATAAAGTAATTTTTAATAATTAAAATATAACTCAAAAAATTATAAAAATTAGATTTTGGAGTTCTTTGTGATCAGAGGAATTTTCTAAAAATAAAATGGTAATTAAAATAAAAACTTAATTTTTAGCCTATTTTTAATATTTAAATAATTAAAAAATGATAAAAATCACAAGAGTAATAAAACTCATGGAAATGTTTTATATTATTTTCTAAGCACTTAGGAACAATTGGAATATTTTTCCTAATTTTCTAAGTGAGAATATAGAATTTTGAAGCTTAAAAAATTTTTTAAAGGCTAAAAATGGACTTTCACGAAAATAATTCCAATAATTCAAAGAAAAATCAAAAAAATATGAAATTCATTTCTCTATGTTATTTGACATCAAAGAGATTTAATAAAAATATAAAACTTAATTTTTCACATTTAAAATATTTTATAATTAGTAAACACTCGAGAAATTAAAATAATTATAAAAATTCACATATAATTTAAGAAATCATCAAATTTAGCTCTAATGCTTCTTTAAGCTAAGTCTACCTCCAGTAAAAATTTCAAAGGATTAGGCTTTTGCTTGGTCAAGTTATAGAACTTTCTGTTAAAAATCCTATTTTTGCATTAAAATAAATATGTAAATTAAATTAAATTTTGAAAAAATCATATTNTGAGCAACAATTTGGTCGCTCGTGTTGCGCTCGAAATGGCTCCAAAAAAAAAATTATATAACTTTTTATATAATAATATATTACATATATTATTTATATAATAATATATTATATATATTTATGTCTAAGTTTAAATCATAACACCTCAATTAGCAATGTGATTAGTGTCTTCTTTTGTATATATTTGATTCAGGTTCGAATCCTACACTTTACATCTATTTTTCTCAATTTTAGTTTAACGAGTCAATTTCGAGCCGAACACAAACACAAATATTTAAATCGAGCCGAACACGAACACATTGTTCACGAGCCGATTTCGAACACGAGCTATTTCNCACGAACTATTTCTAACGAGCCAAACCTGAGCTCAGGCTTGTTTACAGCCCTAGCCATATGGCCCATGTACATCAAACAAAAATAAAAAAAAAGGAAAAACATTTATTATCAATTAATGAAAATAAATATTTATTTTCTAAAATTCTTGGGGCTTCAGACTTTTGACAACTTGTAACACGAATAAGCACTCTTTAGCTGTAAAGCAATCCACTCACGTGGGTCACGTGGGGACAGCTAATAATATCAAAGGTTAAGCTGAGAAGCAATGCTACAGTATTGCCCACATAAATTCATAAATAAACATTTTTTTTTTCTTTTTTGGCTGAGCATTGATGATGTGATTGTTTATTCATATGACTTAATTAAAACAAGATTATGTTGATACATGCTCACGTGATTCCATGCATGCTTGTGTGAAGCCCTAACGAAAATTATTTAACCTCCCAATATATTTAAGTAAAGCATTATTCTTAGCAAATGGAATGATATTAAGGGTTCTTTTGGGTAGCGGTGCGGTGGCGGTGTGGCACCGTACTGTAGTTTTGTCAGTTTGGGTAAACTGTGATTTGACAATTTTTTCAAAAAATTTCGTTTAAATCTATGTTTTACCATCAGTTATGACTAGGCGTGGTAGCAGCTTTCTAGGTGTCGTTCGACTTCTTTAAAAAAAAAATTGTAATAGTCATTATAATTTTCTTAACATCAAATTATTTTTCAGCAGTTTCACAGTTATTTTTTAATAAGCCCCAAACAGAATCTAAACAAAGCAATATTTACATATACATCCCGCTCAATTCTCGTGTATTTACATCTCTAATGCATACTTTAATATTCACATGCATAGTACTCGATCTCAATCTTTAAGATCACAAAAAATACCGCTTTCACCTACTTTTAAAAGGTTAAATGCACTTCTTCTTGAATAGGTTTATCACCCAAAGTATCATAAATATAAATATTAAAGTTTAGGTGCTAAATATTTAAATATATAAGAATTGTGCGGCATGTATGTAAATTTCCTTAAAAAGATGAGATTAATGATAGAAGGGTCCGTTTATTTCAATTTTAAGGATTGTTATTTATTTTCAAATTATAGCTACTTAGGATATAATGTTTGGCAAATGTTTAATACTAGATCTCTTATGCATATTGTCACTCGTATTTATTAAAGAACATTAAGTGACCAAGAAGATGAGCGTTGGAGATCGAGCATTGATGGTTGAGGGACAGCAGACATCGATCGGCAACAAACATACTATTTTGGATAGCAATTGTTAATGGATGTCAGATGTTAATCATTGAGTGACTACTGACGATTAACTTGATTGCTCTCCTAATAGAAGGGAAAACTGGATAGCTACTCGGTAAGATAACCTTCAAAATTTGATACTTCATGATTATCAAATTGTGGCCATTGCAAGACTCAATGTTGGCACAATGTCAATCATCAAACAATTGCAAAAAGAGCTCTTAAATTTTCAAATTTTGAAATCGATGTCCCTCAAAAGGTTGCTATAAATTATGTCTCAAAACGGCCTATTTATAAATTTAAAGGAACAATCTTACTTATTTCTACTAAAAATCTAGATATTTTATTAAATGATTTGAACAATAAGTATGATTGAATGTTTTATAAATTTTTAACATCTTGGTGCCTTCATAAGCTAATAATTAGGTGATTTGAGTTCATTAGATTGATCTCTTAAATGTCTCAAAAAAATTTAATCATGTTTTTATGTTCTTGATTTAAACTCATTTGGATTAGATCTAAATACACTTAACATTGTTGAGTGCATCTTACTAAATTACATTACAAGATTATAAGTTTGCTTAAAATGGGCTTTAAATGATAGCATAATTAACTATAAAGTTAATGAATTAAACACTTGGGTAGCAATGATATTTGATTTTTTCTTTTGTTAAAATATAATCCAATTGCAAGAAATTTTTAGTGAAGTATCATTTACTACTTTCTTTTAGATGTTAAATGTTAGATCCTATAAATACTTAATGTCTTAAAAATGTAGAGCTACAAAATCAAAATTTTAGTGTTATTTTAAGAATAACTCCCTAAAGGTTGATAATGTCCTCTTTTCAGAATCATAAATCAAGTTATTCCCCCTTGATTATTATTTCACTCAATAGAGTTAGCATGTTCTCAAGGATAACTTTTTTTTAAGAAAATCAACTCAAGCATTGTTCAAAATCAGAATGGCTTCAATGGGGATTGATAGCGTTGATTTAAATTTGTAATTAAAAAAAATGATCACTAGAATCTTGAATTAAATGCATAAGTTAAATAGGTTTTTTCATGTCCATTGAATCATGAGTGGGTCTGAGATGCCAAATAATAGGTGCTTGTAAGATTTCTTGAACATTGTTTGCCACACTTTTTTTTTCCTTGAAGAACTTTAAAAAAAAAAGGGAAAATGAGATGGAATATTTGACATTATGTCTCATAATGCACATTTATTATATAATATTCCACTTTTATGTTTATTTGGCCAAATATCTGTAAAAACAAATTTAGGTAAAATTGCCCTTAAAAAAGATATATCCATGTCAAAGTACATCTCAATTGAAACTTAATTACATTCCTAGATCATTCATATGCAACATTTTATTTTCTCTTGTATTAATAACCTTATTCTTTTTATTTTTTTCATTGTGAGACTATTATAGCAAGCAAGGAAATTCATGATGGTGTAGTTAAATGAAATGAAGTGTTAACCAGACTTTGACACTTATGAGTGAGTATTTTTCATAAATCAAGTTAGATTTACAAAAAAATGAGTCACACAATGCTGAAAAATAGATGTAAGTATGAATTGTAATAAAAAATATTGAGGTGATTTTTCCCATTGTCATCTGGAGAAATGTAGCCAGATCCAAAAAACCTGTCCAAGACAAATTTTTTGCCTAAAATGAACTATCATCGTTTGGATGTTTTGGTTGTTGTTGAACTTGGTGTAGACTAGCCTTCACCTCATGCAAGTTTCGGTGCATTTCAATATATGCACCTTATCCAGCTTCCACTCTCTCTTCCAAAGCAACAATGTGTTTCGTTAGCTCCTCAACATCTACCTACAAATTCGTGATTCGGTCTTTCATCTCTGACACATTGGCTCTAGCTTGAGCTGAAGCATTGTCAGTATCAAGTATTTTTGTAATGGAAAAAAAGCCCTCTTTATTTCATACAAGCTTCTTGGGAGTGATGAACAATTCTAACAGCAAGGTCATCACATCGTCCGATATGGTTGTTCAATGGATAAGTGACAGTCTTGCCAATGACCACGAATCACTGAAATCCTTCGAAGGATTACTCATATCTATCAGGTGGACCGATGTTGAAATTTCCTCATAAACCTCTTATTCTCCAACATCAAGACAAATCCTCAAGCTATAAAGCCAACGAGCCTACCTTAGTAATTGAATCATCAATGACAAAATCATGTGCTAGAAGAGCAAGCACAATGTTAGACTCAAATGGCTTCAAATCTCCAATCTTCATGAGATCACTCTGGTCTAAACCAAAGAAAAAAGGAAAGAAAAACTTTGTTTGGCAAGAATGGAAAATAGCATGCCCATGCCTCAACTTATAGAATTTCAGATTGATTGATACAACTGAATATATCGCAAAAAAAATTAATTACACATTAAAGGTAATAAGAAAAAAGGAAGGTGTAACTGACGGAAAAATTTACTTTCATTCATGATTAAAAAATTACAAAACTTTCTAACATTTTCTTACAATTATTCAAAAAGAAATAAAAAAGAAGATTTTTTATTTTACAAGAAGAGGCTGAGCAAATATCACACATTGGACAACCTGCCATCATCCTTAACGTCTAATACTTTTTCCTCTCTTGCAATCTGAGTATTTTGGCTTCAACCACCTTCGTCCATTCTTTCGTTTCCTTTGTTCTTGCCACGATTGCTGTCAATTTCTACTTAATCTCTAGTCGCTCTTCCCGTTCCTGGAGGAGGGTCATTGACTAAAAGTGGGAAGCCTCCCAAGCCATCTGCTAGTACTTGTTCTTCAAAAATCATGGTGCAGACTTGCTTTGCTCCATGAGGGCCTCTTCATAGGTTGTTGACTAGATAATATTATTCAACAACGAAGGGTAGAGAAATGTAATTGAGGAATTAGAATACCAATCCTTATTAAAGTAAACTAATGTGAACCTACCTTCCAAGCTAGTGCTCATCTTTGCCTCCTCATTCTGCAATGGAGTCCACTTGAAAGTGGATCCCTTGCATTTATTCTAAGATGGAGGAAACCGTAGGTCACTCAGATGGGTTATAAGAGCTTTCCCTGCATTACGCCTCTCTTTATGACAGCTAGGCTTGGGCTCCTCATGGACAGATCATGTCAGGTTGATCGGAGAACGGAGGCTCACTTCATCTCTAACAATAAGGTTGATAATGAGAGAAGCAACCAATTGTGGCGGGGTGGCAAGTTTTACATCATATTGCCCTACTGAGTCCTCCTTCTTGCGCCGGCTCGACTCTATCATGTTTGCCATCCTCTTGGCCTCTTGATGTTGCGCTCACAAGGGACCTGCAACTAATAAAGAACTCTTAGTGGGTGCCAAAAATTTTTTCCTCTCAATGAGAATTAGCTCAGGTGATCCTTTAAAAAATAATTAATGTATTAGATTTGGAATAAATATATTTTGCACCTTCCAAATCTCTGCCAGCAAGGAACACGTTGGGCTTCGATCAACTCACTGTTACGCCTGCTTCAAGGGAAGCAGTTTCAACATGATCAATCATGTGGGATTTCTTCTTCTCTGAATGAGTTGCAGTCGCTACCACCCTCTTAGCCTCTTGAGCATTAGAAGACTTATTTTCACGCTCGGTCATCTGACCAAAAGTCTCTGACTGGAGTGCCTAGTGAATAATTATTTGGTCGAGATAATGATGGAACAAAATTGGATATCATTTGACATCCCTAGCTTCCACCAACACTATATCCAGCACCTTCTTCTTTAATTTGAACGGAGCAGTACCGGATGGGCTAGTATAGATATACCATCCCAAAGGACAAAAACCTAGAAAGAAATGGAGCTTCCAATCCTTCACTTTATTTTCCTACTATATTAGCTAGAACTTGTCAAATGAGACAAACTAAATGAAGTCGTCCTAGTCGGCCTAGAAAGGGAATAAGAAGCCAAAGAGCTAAATAGACTAATGGATCTCAAATTGATAAAATTTTGAAGATCATCATGATCTCTATAGATTTAGGCAGTATTTTAGCAAGAATGACTCAATAATGATTGAAGAAAGCCTGCAACTCCCGACAAAAGGGCAACTCGATATCAAATTGAAACTGATCCTTGTAGAAGATGAGCTATGTGTCATATAAGAAAGTGGCTCAATCATTCTCTCTAGAGATGTGAAGCCTAATGGAAGGGTTGAAGACACAAGATTCTTGCAACCGATCGACCTGCTCAGAAGTCATCAATGATTAGTCATTTAACACAACAGATCTGAAGGCATTTGGATAATACTTTGGAGCCATCAAGCGGAGCATAGAGAAAGAAAGCCAAGGGAATACAAGAAGCAAGGAGAAAAATCTAGAGTAAAGTGCAATGTCATCATGCCCTCTACCCTTACATATAGAGAAACACGAAAGAATTTGAACCATCACAAAGTGATAAAAATAGAATTCTATAGTAATTTTGAAAATGCACTAACAGAAAGATTACTTCAATGTGGTAATCAAGACAGAAAATTAAATTTTATTCCAAAAATAAACATTATTGATTATAAGAAACATTTAGGAACTAGTTTGAGAGTAAATATTTTACAATGGGGTTGGTTACCACTTCAGATAAGGCATATGCCAACTGAAGTAGCCTCTCATATAAAACTTCTTTACCAAAATCAAATTGATTCACCAAATTCTTCTCATCTTAAACTTGGAATGTGAGGGATTCACTTGAATGTTTAACCATTTCTCGAGAAAAGTGATCATCTCCCCTTTCATACTCTACACTTTCTCCACAAGTTCAAGCAGCTCTTGCATCTCCTCGCCTCATTGGATCCTATCCAACTGAGCGAAGGAGTTCTTGATGTCTTCTAAGCAACGAGCTAATGATCTTAGAGACATATGGCATCCATCAGTTACTTCCTCATAGGCCTTAAGAGTATTGTCTAGGCTGTCAACCCCACCATCTAGGAGTTCTAGACTGGCACCTGGGTAGCCCTGTTTATGCTGCGATCAGGTTCTCACCCACATTCCTCAAAGGAGAGCATCACCCAGAACTAGCAAAGATAGGTTATCTGCACTAAGAGACAATATAAAGAAAAAGGGTCCTAAAAGAATTAAAATCTAAAAAGTAAGAACGAGGCTTTTTATATTATCGAGTTGATCCAACTCAGACCCTATAATTGACATATTGCTCTCACGATGTGGAGGCATAACAACAACAGCTTTCTGCACGATCTGTTTGGTTGGTGGGTCTTGTGCTGCGGCGGAAGGTTGTGCCAATAAATCGATGGTTGAGTCACTTGCCTGAGCATTCCTCCACCTTATGTGTCTATGCAATTGCTTTTCTTCTCTTAATAATTTGTTTTTTTTTTTTTCATTTACTCTCCAAGAGGTATCTCTCCTTTAGCCTCCAGAAGACATCACAAAGTAGATCATTGGTGGGGATATAGATCGGGAAATTTGGCATCTCCATTGCAATGTTGGGAGCCTACCAATTCAAACGAGAGGGGTCAAGGTGCAAATAAAGAATGGGAAGGAGTCTTGTCCCACCTTATTTATATGAATTAAAGGCATTAAAATCAAGAAATTTTAATTGTTGAATCATTAATTAGTAAAAAATGTGATCATTTTTGTATTAAATTCTCTTATTCTTATTGTAACGTCGCTCTCAAGAAGTAAGAGAATAGAGAAACTAAAATATGTACATAAAAAATATGACAGCACTGACTTTGAGGAGATCAAACACACTAGAAGAAAAGAGCACGACGAAAGAGGCTCATCAACAGAAAATCATAAGGCATGCTTATCCGATTGAGTGAAGTTGTCTAAGCCAAAGACAGTAAGGTCAAATTCGATCTAATCACGAAACAGACCAAAGATGTTAGGAGGATACAAGAATGAGTCATTAATATAGAAATTAAGCAAAAGGACATCGAAGCTAGGGTTGTAAACGAGTCGAGCTTGAGCGAGGCTCGTTCAAAATTGCTTGCGTTCGAAATTGACTCGTGTTCAAAATTGGCTCGTGAATAGTGTGTTTGTGTTCAGCTCGATTTAAATATTCGTGTTCTTGTCTAGCTCATGTTCGGCTCAAAATTGGCTCGTTAAAATTAAATTGAAAATAATAGATGTAAAATATTAGATTCAAACGTGGACCAAATGTATACAAAAGAAAACACTAACCACATCACCACACGAGGTGTTATGATTTAAACATAGATATAAATATACATAATATATTATTATATAAATTATTATTATTATTATTATTATTATATATATATATATATATATAAAAATTTTGAGCTAAATTGAGTCGAACACGAGCGAACAAAGAGTTGTTCGTGTTCGGCTCGTTTATAATTTGACCTTTAAAAATTTT
>JXCR01005265.1:339088-426682 GCA_002079205.1 Phalaenopsis hybrid cultivar
TTCAGCTCGTCTACTTAACGAACGAGCCGAACAAGAGTTGTTCGCGAACAACGAGCTTTTTGACAGCCCTAATCGGAGCCCATCATCACAAAAGAGTCAATACAAAGAAGCTCTAATCTTTTAGCACCTTCAACAATCCGAGAGACACTCAAAAGTCCCTTATCAAGGACCGATGACCGACAATCGGGCCAAAATAATTGGTCGACCCATTTCGAGTAAACTCAGCTAACCGAACAAACATCATTTGACTGGATTGATTTGTCGACCCTAATTCAATTTAGCCTAGCCGGTCGACCCAAAGAATAGCTAGACAACAAGCTAATACATGTAAAATATCAGAAATACTCAATACAACCTCTTTTAAAGCACCAGCAAAAATGTAACATCACATAGAGAGATCATATTTTTAATACCACATGGTTGACATGATGTATTATTATTCGTTGCCGTTCAATTCTCTCTCTCTCTCTCTCTCTCTCTCTCTCTCTCTCTCTCTCTCTCCCCACCCTCAGATTTACTTGAGTGTGATTCACGAACAAATCAGGATTCCACAATTTGGATATATAAAAATAATGTTATTTGATTTGGACCCAACAACTTGGACATAAAAAAATAATGTTAGTTTTCTCTTAAAAATAATGTTATCTTTCTAAGAGGAGACTCATTACATTTTACAACAATATTCAAAAGTAGGAAATAAAAATTTAAGAGTCAAATTTTAGAGCAAAGCTCTATATTTTAGTGAAGGAATATTTGCATACATACACCTCAATCCAAATGCATTTGCATTTGCATATGTAACATCTAAATTTTAATTTTTACAATTATACCACCTTACCTAATGCATGGAAAGATTTATTTCATTTTTCTTAAGTTAAAATGATGGTTTTTTTTTAATGTAATATGAAAAGGTTTTTGGGTGGTGTGAATATAAGAAGTAAATCTTAGATGGTAGATGTAAATACATAAAAATTAGGTGGTATTTACATAAATTCCCCTTTAGTAAATAACATTTGTCTCATGGTGATTGTAGGCTTGATTCCAGCCTTCTTTCTAATGATTTTTCTTAGGGCTGAAAATGAGCTGAGTCTTTAACAAACTACTCGTAACTCAATTCTGTAAGAACTCGTTCTTGCTCGTTAGATTAACTAATTGAACAAGTTCGAAAAGTTTTATAAATGTTCGATTGTTAAATGAACAATCTTGAGCACCTTCTTGTTCAATTCGCTTATGTTCGCAAGCAACATGATTTAGAACTCGCGAACTAACTCATTAAATTGCTTCTTTTAAAGCTCATAAATAAGATAGAATTAATGCATATAAATAAAATTAGTTGAAGCTTAATTTAAGCTTGTGAATACGCTCAATTAAAGCTTAATTTATAATTTATTTATATTAAGTTAAATTAAAATTTAATTTGTAGTACATATAATCATATAAAAATTTATTTATTCAAACGTTCATTTATTTTACTCATTTATATGTTTATTTTAGTTAATTTATTGAATAGCTCATCTATTTTTACTAGTTTAAGCTCGATAAAACCCGTCCAACTAGAAAATAAATAACGGAATCGTACTATAAAGCTCGATAATCTCGTATTGCTCATTACTTCGTTCAACAAATCTTATTTAGTGAGAAAATAAATAACACGATGAAACTAATTCTAATTCGCTCAATCAAGGTTGTTCGGTAAGTAGCTCGATGGTTTAATCATTAATCTGCTCCATAATCACATGTTTATCATAACATGACGAATAGGAATAGAACTCAAATAGGAACTAAGCTTGAACATGAACGCAAAACTCAATTCCAGCACGAGCTCACCTCGAGCTCGAACTTTATAAACAAGCTCAAGTTTAAACACAATCTTGTTCGACTCCATCAGGTTAGTTTTCAAATTTATTGGGACTATTTTATGAAAACAACCTTATTTTCTTTCAAGATAATGTTTTTTTCCTTGCTTTATAACTAGGAGAATTGTCTTATAGCTACAAAATTTCATCCCTTTTTTTTGTCATGTGTAAAGTTGGATTTCTCACTACTTGTTTTGTTGATGAATTATGCTTTGTTTGTATTTTTCTACTTCTTCACATCTAATTTATAAATATTACATGATGGACCTTTTTCCTGCCTTGCATGAATTTTGTTGTTATTAGCTTTTTATTGTAATTTTATTTCCCTTTTGATGAAACCTTGGGTGTGGCCCCCAAAAGTCTATAGCTCCAAATATTATCGTTTAAAAGTCACTTTCTTTTGTACATCCATTAAAATCATATTTATTTTATATAGGGAAATTGAGAAAATTAAAAGTCACTTTCTGATTTGACTTTATTTCGGTCCACTTTTGGGGTCCATTTTGGGCAGCGGTGCGGTGGAATTGCGATATCGCACCGCAGTTTTACTTATTTTGATAAGTTTCGTTGAAATCAGTATTTTCTCACCAGTTCTTACTAGGTGTGGTGACAACTTTTTAACTACATTCTTTTTGTTTCAAAAAAGAATTATAATAACCACTGCAGTTTTTTGCAACATCAGATTTTTGCTCTGCGGCTTCACACCTATTTTTTAATAGCTACATGCCCCAAACAAACATTTATATACGTAAGTTTAAACCTAATAATGTTGATATGCTTATTTTAATTATTGATATACTTATTTTTATAGACTTATCAAAAATAGAGACATTAAGTGACTTATACATGAGCAAGAAGAATCTACAACTAATGTACTCATAATCACCTAGTCACCTCTTAAAAAAAAAACATTTACATGCATACGCATATAATTCTCTTACTTTCATGTATTTACATCCATGCCACTTAATTTTTATGCATTTACATATTTACAACTATACTTCCATTTTTACTGCATTTCACTTTTTAAAGCTTGAAATAATGATATTTTGATGGTATAAATGTAAAAGATAAAATTTAATGCATTGGAATTAGGTGCTATCTATGTAAATGCTCCTTAAAATTATTATTCTTATTAGTGCGGGCAGCTTATAAGTGTGGTCGTGCCGTTTGGTTCGTGCATTTCATCAGCTTATCTGAAATTTTGTTTGGGTTTTATACTAAACACAGGCCGCGGGCCGGACCCCGCAGCCCGAGAGCTGGTTGCGTTTCAGAATAAACAGCTTATCCTAAACTACACAAGCTGCACAAACGCATCATAAGTTATTAAAACTAAAATACATTATAACATCGAAGTACTATAAATATAAAATATTAAATTTTAAATATTAATTTTGTAAATTATTAAAATAGTGCTCCGTTTCTGTTAACAAATTGCCCTCCTCGGACCCGCACACAGCACGTGTCACGTCAGTCACAGGTTATAACGAAGCCGCTCGTCCGTCCGATTCAATGGTCGAACTCTGATATCTGTTGAAAGCTAAGCTAGAGTTAATCATAGCCCTCCATCGAATTCAGTGAGAAATCAATTTTTAACAATAAGAAATTTGAAAGGGAAAACATACTCATAAATTAAATTAAACTAAAGCAGCATCCTNTAAAGATAAAATTTAATGCATTGGAATTAGGTGGTATCTATGTAAATGCTCCTTAAAAATATCATTCTTACTAGTGTGGGCGGCTTATAAGTGTGGTTGTACCATTTGGTTCGTGCGTTTTACCAGCTTATCCGAAATCGCGTTTGGATTTTTATACTAAACGTAGGCCGCGGGCCGGACCCCGTAGCCCACGAGCTGCGTTTCAGGATAAACAACTTATCCTAAAACACATATTTCAGGATGAGTAATTTATCCTGAAACACACAAACTGTCGCAAATGCACCTTTAAATTCTTAAAACTAAAATACATTATAACATCGAAGTACTATAAATATAAAATATTAAATATTAAATTTTAGATATTAAATTTGTAAATTATTAAAATAGTGCTCCGTTTCCGTTAACAAATTGCCCTCCTCGGACCCGTCACACAGCACGTGTCACGTCAGTTACAGGTTATAACGAAGCCGCTCGTCCGTCCGATTCAATGGTCGAACTCTCATATCTGTTGGATCTTCCCATGAAGTGAAAGCTAAGCTACAGTTAATCATAGCCGTCCATCGAATTCAGTGAGAATTCAATTTTTAACAATAAGAAATTTGAAAGGGAAAACATACTCATAAATTAAATTAAACTAAAGCAGCATCCTNCTCCATCGAATTCAGTGAGAAATCAATTTTTGACAATAAAAAATTTGAATGGGAAAACATACCCATAAATTAAATTAAACTAAAGCAGCATCCTCCATATTTGTTCCTTGATTTAACAAAAAAAAACTTAATCTTAAAATATTATTTTAATATAAATAAATTTTGATTTCAAATGACTATATATCATCTCCACACACACACACACACACACACACACACACACACACATATATATATATATATATATATNACATCATTGTGCATTGAGCATTAATGTTATTTACTAGATGGATTTTTAAGCAACATAATAAGTTTAAATGACCTTGAGACTTTTCACTAGGCGGTGAGAGCAAAGCATGAACTTTCTTCATCCTCTAGACCTATTGGATACCTCGGAGGTCTACTAAACTTAATATGTTTTGTTTAACATAATTTCTAATCAAAACAATAGAGACCCACCAAGATAAGATCAAGGTTTAGGTAAGCCACTAAAACTTTACTTTCCTACTTCATATAAAATGCCCTAACATGCATTTTGAGTTTCAGGTGGTGGAACAAGAAGACTCTCCAAGTACGCTTTTATAGTTTATAGCACCATCTTTCTTGTACTTTCATACTGTACTTTTGATATTAACACAAACTTGCATGCTAAACAACGATGTCACCCTACATGAAAACTAAAACTGACAGGATAGCCACAAAACCAAAACCAATACCAAAACTAAAATCAACCATGATAAAATTCACCGCCACAACATCCAAAATATAAGACAACTCAAAATTTAATCACAATCATCACACAAAACAACAACTACAACTAAATTAAGACGCCTCTAACGAATGATTGAAATCCCTCAGAGGAAGTAACCTACGGTTGCTAACGAGGCTTCCCAATGTCTAAATGAAATTATGGAACTTATTAAGTTGAGTTTAGTAAATTTATTTGGAATAAGTGAATTCAATAGAAATTAGTGGTGTCAGAATAAGGGAACCGTAGGATCCTAACAGGTGTCGCTCGAATCGACTTTAACATCCCCCATAAAATTTAAAGAACTTCAACCATAGGGCCACCTAATTTGACATCTAACTTGACACCCTAGAAACCACAAACTCGTCACGGTAAGGAGCTTGGAGCTAGCATGGTGGGCAGCACCGCCATCTTCAACAGCAAAACCTGTCTTCCCTAGCTAAACATTTCCTTCCTTAGAATTAAACAACCAAGCCATAGAATTTTTAGGTTGTTTGCTTATGCAAAATAAATCCTCACCTTATCCTTAGGCCTTTGCCCAATCATGTTGTGCAATCTAAGCCCTAACTTGTCTTAGGATTCCGAGGTTGTTGTTTGTAATGACCTAAATCCTCACATCTTGCAGGCTACTTGTGTGATCGTTCCACACAAATGTAAGCACTAAATTAATAAAATTAGTAGGATGAAACACTTAAATAATTTCTCCTCAAAACTGAAGCCAAACAATAGGATAGCTTGGTAAATCACTGAGGTTCTCCTCCATATCTATGACATCCCCTAGTTCTTCCTCTTTTGGATTCCAAAAATAAAATNACAAATGATCGGGAATCCCTCAGAGGAGGTAAACTACGGTTGCTAACAAGGCTTCCCAAGGTCTAAATGAAATTATGGAACTTATTAAGTTGAGTTTAGTAAATTCATTTGTAATAAGAGAATCCAATAGAAAATAGTGGTGCCACACAAGGGAATCGTAGGATCCTAACCGGTGTCGCTCGAATCAACTTTAACATCCCCCATAAAATTTTAAGAACTTCAACCATAGGGCCACCTGATTTGACATCTAACTTGACACCCTAAAAAACTCAAACTCGTCACGGCAAGGAGCATGGAGCTAGCATGGTGGGCAGCACGGCCATCTTCAATAGCAAAACCTGTCTTCCCAGCTAAACATTTCCTTTCTTAGAATTAAACAACCAAGCCATAGAATTTTGAGGTTGTATGCTTATGTAACATAAATCCTCACCTTATCCTTAGGCGCCTTTGCCCAATCATGTTGTGCAATCTAAGCCCTAACTTGTCTTAGGATTCCGAGGTTGTTGTTTATCACGACCTAAATCCTCACATCTTCCAGGCTACTTGTGTGATCATTCCACACAAATGTAAGCACTAAATTAATAAAAATTAGCAAGATGAAACACTTAAAAAATTTCTCCTCAAAACTGAAGCCAGACAATAGGATATCTTGGGAAATCACTGAGGTTCTCCTCCATATCTATGACATCCCCTAGTTCTTCCTCTTTTGGATTCCAAAAATAAAATGCTCCAAATTTGAGTAAATCTTGTTTCACACCTCTTTTTCTGATATCCTTGAGAAGTCCAATCTTTTTGAAATCCTTGAAGATAATTTTTTCTTGATTTTTATTGAGAGTTTTCTTAGGTTACTTAGGCCATTTAAGATGTAATTAACTATAGAGGCTTGCCCTTATAAGAAGCTTGTCTAAACCCAGCTTAATATAAACCCTATTTAATTCTTACTATTAAATAGGGGAAATTGTCGATAAATAAAATGTTTTCACAGACCAAACGGACGTCACACATTTCTCAGTTTATTTGATCAAGTCTCATCCTCAAGTTATATGTTTATCCTTCGGGATACATACAGGATTTGAGGTATAACGCTCTTTCATTTAAACTATGAAAAATATGAGGTCAGTTTGATTACATATTTTTCTAAACATTAAAACAACCTTCTGAAGAGGGCAATAGGATTTCAATTTCAGTGACCGATAGCTTCTTATTGGTAACTCCTCCAACCAAAAATAGTGTCGACAGCTTTTGGTGACTTTATTGGGGATTAGCCTCTCTTTCCATTTAAATAAAGAAAATACTATCTTCATATATCGGTAATGTGTCCATGTCCCTCTTGGACCAAATTAACCTTCTTTCGTTGACCTACTTTACTCATTTCTATCTTGGGAAAGTACGGCCAACTCTTTGGACTTCAGGACTGTCTGTTCAAGCACCTTTGAATAGAGGGGTTCAAGAGGCCATTAAGGACTCTTTAAATCTTCATTTGTGGTCGAACCCAAATAGGTGTGTTGGTGGAGTGGTTCCACCTGGGCATTGTGAGTTGCTAAATGGGTCCCGCACTGGGTCCTAAACACTTCACATCTCTCTTCCCAATTTGATTTGCTATTTTGCAAATTAAATAAAATTGTGTTGTGCTGTGTGAGCTTTAAAATTTTCTTATATTAATTTAATTTTTCTACTTTCAAATTACCTTTTTACTAAAAATTTTAAAATCTCCACAAACTAAAATTTACTCGGTCTACAGACCAACCTTTGTTAATTTTCAGTGTTTGCACTAAAGATTACAAGGTTTCGACCATATAGCTAACCCCAAAACTTTCACTTTTAAAGCTATTGCAATGGCCTACCCAACGCTAACTTTTTCCTGCAACTTGCCGACAAGCCATGAAGCCCACAACGTTGCTCATACCATTAAGTTTGGAGCCGGATTTGAAGACCTCGAGGTTATCCTCGGGAAGGCTCCGTTCCTCGTGATGAAAGTTACCGCTCCAGAAGTTCAATAGCCGTTTGTTAAATTCAACCTGATTTGTCTTCAAGATTTCCCTTCATACAAGAAAGCCAAGACTACTGCCACCATGGCACCTATCAAGCCTGCTGTCCCCGTTGCTGCTAGAGGGAGAGAAGTAATCATCATTAAAGATTTGACTGAGGTATTAGTTGTCCCGCCATAAGTGTTTGAAATCGGGTCGGGTTCAAGGACTACACCACTAACTTGAACCCAAAGGAGAAACCGCAACAGAAGAGTTCGGAGGGCTACTAAAGCCTAGGCTCCTAAAGAAATACCTATCTAGAAAAAGCCTCACCAAGAGGAGTTAGAATTATCGGAAGTATATCCACCTTGCGAGGAAGTAGATTTCATCATTTGATGGATACCAATGCGCACGAGAGTATCCAGAAGATTGCCGCTGCATTGCCATCACTTCATGGATAGGGTGTGGACAGAAAGAAACAAACTCATATCACCCGAGTCAGTTCAATTTTTTAAAGGCTAGCCGCCAAAGATGGTTGTTCAGTCAGTGAACTACTTAAATGAGTAGGACATGCAATAGCCCCTCGCATGACGAAAGAAATTATAAAGGCCATCATATCTACCAAAAAATATCAAAAGTTAAATAAGGCTTTGCCTACTCGTATCATTATCTGGTTTCACTTAGGGAGTAGAGTTGATACCACCACAGTCTACATCGAGTCTGTCGTCGCCAGGACCGCAGGCCGTCGACCGGTTGAGTAAAGAATGGGTCCAAGAATCCTACCAATCACCCACTACAAGGANTCGTTTCACACCCCTTTGTCTTATATCCTTGAGAAGTCCAATCTTTTTGAAATCCTTGAAGATAATTTTTTTCTTGATTTTTATCGAAAGTTTTCTTAGGTTACTTTGGCCATTTAAGATGTAATTAACTATGGGGGCTTGCCCTTATAAGAAGCTTGTCTAAACCCAACTTAATATAAACCCTATTTAATTCTTCATATAAAATAGGGGAAATTATGGATAAATAAAATGTTTTCACAGACCAAACGGACGTCACACATTTCTCAGTTTATTTGATCGAGCCTCATCCTCAAGTTATATGTTTATCCTTCGGGATACATACAGGATTTGACGTACAACGCTCTTTCATTTAAACTATGAAAAATATGAGGTCAGTTTGATTACATATTTTTCTAAACATTAAAACGACCTTCTGAAGAGGGCAACGGGATTTCGATTTTGGTGACCGATAGCTTCTTATTGGTAACTCCTCCAATCAAAAATAGTGTCGACTGCTTTTGGCGACTCCATTGGGGACTAGCCTCTCTTTCCATTTAAATAAAGAAAATACTATCTTCATATATCGGTAATGTGTCAATGTCCCTCTTGGACCAAATTAACCTTTTTTAGTTGACCTTCTTTACTCATTTCTATCTTGAGAAAGTAAGGCCAACTCTTTGGACTTCAGGACTGTCTGTTCAAGCACCTTTGAACAGAGGGGTTCAAGAGTCCATTAAGGACTCCTTAAATCTTCATGTGTGGTTGAACCCAAATAGGTGTGTTGGTGGACTAGTTCCACCTGGGCATTGTGAGTTGCTAAATGGATCCCGCACTGGGTCCTAACCACTTCACATCTCTCTTCCAAATCTGATTTACCATTTTGCAAATTAAATAAAATTGTGTTGTGCTGCGTGAGCTTTAAAATTTTCTTATATTAATTAAATTTTTCTACTTTCAAATTACCTTTTTACTAAAAATTTTAAAATCTCCACAAACTAAAATTTACTCGATCTACAGACCAACCTTTGTTAATTTTCAGTGCTTGCACTAGAGATTACAAGGTTTTGACCATATAGCTAACCCCAAAACTTTCAGTTTTAAAGCTATTGCAATGGCCTACCCAACGCTAAATTTTTCCTGCAACTTGCCGACAAGCCATGAAGCCCACAACGTTGCTCATACCATTAAGTTTGGAGCCGGATTTGAAGACCTCGAGGTTATCCTCGGGAAGGCTCCGTTCTTCGTGATGAAAGTTACCGCTCCAGAAGTTCAATAGCCGTTTGCGGAATTCAACCTGAATTGTCTTCAAAATTTTCTTCCAACAAGAAAGCCAAGACTACTGCCACCATGGCACCTATCAAGCCTGTTGTCCTCATTGCTGCTAGAGGGAAAGAAGTAATCATCATTAAAGATTTGACTGAGGTATTAGCTGTCCAGCCATAAGTGTTCAAAATCGGGTCGGATTCAAGGACTACACCACTAACTTAAACCCAAAGGAGAAACTGCAACAGAAGAGTTCAGAGGGCTACTAAAGCCTAGGCTGCTGAAGAAATACCTGTCTAGAAAAAGCCTCACTAAGAGGAGTTAGAATTATCGAAAGTATATCCACTCTTGTGAGGAAGTAGATTCCATCATTTGATGGATACCAATGAGCACGAGAGTATCCAGAAGATTGTCGCTGCATTGCCATCACTTCATGGATAGGGTGTGGAGAGAAAGAAACATACTCCTATCACCCGAATCAGTTCAATTTTTCAAAGGCTAGCCGCCAAAGAAGGTTATTCCGTCAGTGAACTACTTAAACGAGTGGGACATGCAATAGCCCCTCGCATGAAGAAAGAAATTATAAAGGACATCATATCTACCAAAAAATATCAAAAGGTAAATAAGGCTTTGCCTACCCGTATCCCTATCTGGTTTCACTTAGGGAGTAGAGTTCATACCACCACAGTCTACATCGAGTCTGCCGTCGTCAGGACCGCAGGCCGTCGACCGGTTGAGTAAAGAATGGGTCCAAGAATCCTACCAATCACCCACTACAAGGATGTTCCTAAAATTCTAAAGGAAAAGACAAAGAGATTACCCGATACTGTAGCTGGTCTGCACCATGGGGAGAATACTCTTCCTTGGCATACCAATGTTGCTGCTAGGGCACTCCGTCCTGATGCATCATCGTCAAAGGAAAAGGTATGGATACCAAAGGTTGATGTACCAATACAGTCTAGTAAGCCTGCAGAGCAAGATCATGGAATGAAGTTAGGATCCGAAGTATCTGACATCATCACAGTGATTACTAGTGAAATGGAAGAAAAAGATGAGGTCCAACAGGGTCCTGCAGATCTTAAACCAATCAAGGAATCAATGATTGAAGAAAAAGATGAAAAGCTCAGGGCTGAGATTTCCAAGTTGGCTCGGGAACATGAATTTCCCATCGACAACAATGATGCCAATTTTTACTATAATGATTACCTCGAAGAGGATTTCATGGATGTCCATGTCATTGAAACTAGAGCCGCAACATCTGCGCGCGAGGCTCAACCTCTCGTTGAAGAGAACGTCGTAGAGGAGTTGCGCAGGGCTATCCTCATAAGGGAAGAACAAGTCAGTCAACTGGAGAAAATGATAGAAGAGATAGTCGCCGCCATGACCGCCATGGGCACCATTAAATGACAATCACAACCACCACAACTAGCCTCTCCAAAGATCAACCAACCAGAAATTATACATATTACAGATGAAAGAAGAGAAGTTGCAAACAGAGATGAACAACCAAAGAAGGATTCTCCATCGAATGTCATACCAGAAAAATAATTTAAGTAATGGTTAAGCAAGTTTGGGAGGACTTAACCCAATCCAAGGGTGGTGCATTGATTATAAAGGGTAAACCTTACCAGAAAGAATTTGATGTTGTAACCTTCCCTAAGGGTTTCGTGTCCCCGAACTTGAAGATTATTTGATGGGACTGGTATCCCATACATCATATAGCACATTTCCGAGCCAGTTATGGCAACACAAGGAATAGTGAAGCTTTACTCTTCTAACAGTTTGTTAGCAGCTTGTTAGGGATCACCTTTAATTGGTATGCCGGTTTAACTAATGGATCAATAAAGAAATTTACCAAGCTGGAAAAATTATTTGTGAAGAGACTCATAGGAGCACAACACTATGTCTCTATGAGAGAGCTCATGATGGAAAAGTAAAAGCCCAACGAGTCTTTGGTGGATAAAATTTTGAGGTGGAGAAACCTTAGCATTAAGTGTGAACCTCAGCTACAACAACATCATGCGATTGAGATCTTACTCAAAAGCATTCATGGGCTAGTAGCTTTCATGCTCAAGTGACTCGCCATCAAATCCTTCAAGAAGCTACTCAGTAAAGCTAGCAATCTTTAAGAAAAAATCAAACATATGGATTCACACGAGAAGTTCATAGCAACTAGAGTGTTTGTAAAGAAATCAGGAACAGTAGCAATTGTCGACAAAGGAAAACAACCAATGAAAATATATGCATAAAATCCTCATCAATCTTCATCACAGCATACTCAGAAACAGAATAGCTAGTCCAACAAGCGACCACCTCGAGGAGGGTCATCTCAGAATAAGAGAATATCTCTGGTAGAACGACAGAAAATGGTGTATTATTTCAAAGAAGAAGACATATAAAAAATGTTCAGAAGTCTGATAAAAAAGCCCGAGTTTAGATTACCAGAGCCAAAGAAACCAGAAGAGGTTGATAAAAGGGATGAACCAAATTTTTGCCCGTATCACCAATTGCTTGGACACACTATAGAAGAATGCTTCATCTTGAAGGAATAGCTCAAGAAAAAATCTTAAAGAAGGAAATATAACAATTTTGAAAGAATATTTAAGGGAACCTGAAAAAGGTTCCATAAATATGATTACGGCCAAGCCGATTTCTCCGATTAATCCATATACCGCAGAAGAAGGATGGAGTACGACTTGGGACGAGCTCAAGAGGGTCCAAAATCAAATCCAGAATTCATTAAAACAATCTTCCACATACACTAAAAAGATGGATGGAGTGCGGTCTGGAGCAAATCATCCTAGAAAATATTGAACCAAATCCAGAACGCGTCAAAACGAACTTCCGTTCAGAGTCTTCAGCATGTCAAGCCCGAGATGAAGATTTCACCACAAGAGCCATCATTATCAAAAATAATGAGAAAGAAGATTGTCATCACAAAGATTGATAGCACAAAGGATATGATAGGAACTGCCTCTGCTAGATTGGTTGTCTCAGAATTTGGGAAGAAAATCCTCAAACCCTTAACTTTATATGATTATCTTTTTACCCCTACGGGGTCTTATGAATATAATGTTTGTGATTTTGGCTACATTTTAACTATTTCTAGTGATGATGTAATTAATTATGATGAATCTAACTTTGATCTCAATTCCTGAAATGACCCTTAAATTGTACTTGAGTTTGATGAACTCATTAACAAGACTGAAGAAGGCATCAACAATACCAGCTACGATAGTACCGGAATTGAGGAGCCAATCCTCAAGCACCATGGTACACCACTTTCCATTAACTTAGATCTTGCCGACAAGGAAGAAAAATCAGAAAATTCAATAAAGTTACCTCAAGAAGAAGAAATTACAGAAAAAAATTTAAGGAGCGGGAAAGTGTTACCCCCAAGAACAACTCTAGTGGATAAAAGAAAAAAAAAATAGTAACTCGAGAAGAACTACCTCCACCGCCACTAGTGGAAGAAACACATAACTAAGAAGAAATTGGAGGGTCATACAAAGTGGATTAAGAAGTTGCTGACCCGATTAAGCATTTATGACGCTCTAATCATATCAAAGGAGATGCGAGAGTCTCTGGTTACAGCGTTGCTCGAACCAGATATTTTATTAGCTCAATTGGCCAGCACATCCTCAGATGAAGTTTGCTCGTTGAGAGAACAACCTGGGGTGACCTTCACAGATGAAGATTTCCTGCTCGATAACGCCGACCACAACCTATTAATCTACATCTCTGTTAATATCGACAGATTCGTGTTGTCCAGAGTTTTAGTAGATCTTGGAGCATCACTTAACTTGATAAGCCTACGGGCATTGGCTTATTTGGACATCGAAGCTTAAGAGCTTACGACTGATAAAATAATGCTAAGAGGATTCAACCAAAAGGGAGAAAGAGCCCTTGGATCCATTACATTGTTTTTGAAGGTTGAAGAACTAGCAACAACCGCTAAATTTCATATCATCAGCATCGAGACCTCTTTCAATGCTCTACTTGGTCGACCATGGATTCATGAGCAAAAAATTGTTCCATCTTCTCTACACCAGTGAATCAAGTACTACAAAGAAGGACAAGAACACTGCATCAAAGGAGATCTACAACCATTTTCAATTCATGAAGTCGGTTTCATGAAGATGCTGCCTACTACGCGCCTTCAAATAAAACTGTCTTATCTCGCGAAATTGCTACAAACAACACTAAAGATCCAGAAGAAGTACAATGGCTGGGCCATNCAAGGTTGATGTACCAATACAGTCTAGTAAGCCTGTAGAGCAAGATCATGGAATGAAGCTAGGGTCCGAAGTATCTGGCATAATCACAGTGATTGCCAGTGAAATGGAAGAAAAAGAGGAGGAGGTCCAACAGGGTCCTGCAGATCTTAAAATAACCAAGGAATCAGTGATTGAAGAAAAAGCTGAAAAGCTCAGAGCTGAGATTTCCAAGTTGGCTCGAGAACACGAAATTTCCATTGACAATAATGATGCCGATTTTTACTATAATGATTACCTCGAAGAGGATTTCATGGATGTCCATTTCATTGAAACCAGAGCTGCAACATCTGCGTGCGAGGCTCAACCTCTCGTCGAAGAGAATGTCATATAGGAGTTGCGCAGGGCTATCCTCATAAGGGAAGAACAAGTAAGTCAACTGGAGAAAATGATAGAAGAGATAGTCGCCGCCATGACCGCCATGGGCACCATTAAATGGAAATCACAACCACCGCAACTAGCCTCTCCAAAGATCAACCAACTAAAAATTATACATATTACAGATGAAAGAAGAGAAGTTGCAAATAGAGATGAACAACCAAAGAAGGATTCTCCATCGAATGCCATACTAGAAAAAGAATTTATATAATGAAGCAAGTTTGGGAGGCCTTAACCCAGTCCAAGGGTGGTGCATTGATTATAAAGGGTAAACCTTACCCGAAAGAATTTGATGTTGTAACCTTCCCTAAGGGTTTCGTGTCCCCGAACTTCAAGATTATTTGATGGGACTGGAAATCCCATCACATTTCCGAGCCAGTTGTGGAAACACAAGGAATAGTGAAGCTTTACTCTTCTAACAGTTCGTTAGCAGCTTGTCAAGGATCACCTTTGATTGGTATGTCGGTTTAACTAACAGATCAATAAAGACATTTACTGAGCTGGAAAAATTGTTTGTGAAGAGACTCATAGGAGCACAACACTATGTCTCTATAAGAGAGCTCATGATGAAAAAGTAAAAGCCCAACGATTCTTTGGTGGATTACATTTTGAGGTGGAGAAACCTTAGCATTAAGTGTGAACCTTAACTACAAGAACATCATGTAATTGAAATCTTACTCAAAAGCATTCATGGGCTAGTAGCTTTCATGCTCAAGTGACTCACCATCAAATCCTTCGAGAAGCTACTCAGTAAAGCCAGCAATCTTCAAGAAAAAATCAAACATATGGATTCACACGAGAAGTTCATAGCAACTTGAGTGTTTGAAAAGAAATCAGGAACAGTAGCAATTGTCTACAAAGGAAAAAAACCAATGAAAATATATGCATAAAATCCTCATCAATCTTCATCACAGCGTACTCAGAAAAAGAATAGCTAGTCGAACAAGCGACCACCTCAAGGAGGGTCATCTCAGAATAAGAGAATTTCTCTGGTAGAACGACAAAAAATGGTGTATTATTTCAAAGATGAAGACATATCCAAAATGTTCAGAAGTCTGATGAAAAAGCCCGAGTTTAAATTACCAGAGCCAAAGAAACTAGAAGAGGTAGATAAAAGAGATGAACCAAATTTTTGCCCGTATCACCGATTGCTTGGACACACTATAGAAGAATGCTTCATCTTGAAGGAATAGCTTGAGAAAAATCTTAAAGAAGGAAATATAACAATTTTGAAAGAATATTTAAGGGAACCTGAAAAAGGTTCCATAAATATGATTACGGCCAAGCTGATTTCTCCGATTGATCTATATACCGCAGAAAAAGGATGGAGTACGACTTGGGACGAGCTCAAGAGGGTCCAAAATCAAATCCAGAATTCATTAAAACAATCTTCCACATACACTAAAAAGATGGATGGAGTGCGGTCTGGAGCAAATCATCCTAGAAAATATTGAACCAAATCCAGAACGCGTCAAAACGAACTTCCGTTCAGAGTCTTCAACATGTCAAGCCCGAGATGAAGATTTCACCACAAGAGCCATCATTATCAAAAACAAAGAGAAAGAAGATTGTCATCACAAAGATTGATAGCACAAAGGATATGATAGGAGCTGCCTTTGCTAGATTGGTTGTCTCAGATTTGGGGAAGAAAATCCTCGAACCCTTAATTTTATATGATTATCTTTTTACCCCTACGGGGTCTTATGAATATAATGGTTGTGATTTTGGCTACATTTTAACTATTTCTAGTGATGATGTAATTAATTATGAGGAATCTAACTTTGATCTCGATTCTCGAAATGACCTTTAAATTATACTTGAGTTTGATGAACTCATTAACAAGACTGAAGAAGGCATCAACAATACCAGCTATGATAGCACCGGAATTGAGGAGCCAATCCTCAAGCACCATGGTACACCACTTTCCATTAACTTAGATCTTTCCGACAAAGAAGAAACACCAGAAAATTCAATAAAGTTACCTCAAGAAGAAGAAATTACAGTAAAAAAACTTAAGGAGCGGGAAAGTGTTACCCCCAAGAACAGCTCTAGTGGATAAAGGAAAAAAAAATAGTAACTCGAGAAGAACTACCTTCACCGCCACTAGTGGAAGAAACACATAACTAAGAGGAAATTAGAGAATCTTACAAAGTGGATTACAACATGCTAGCTCATCTCAAGAAGTTGCCGAACCCGATTAAGCATCTATGACACTATAGTCCTATCAAAGGAGATGCGAGAGTCTCTAGTTACATCGTTGCTCGATCCAGAGATTTTCTTAGCTCAGTTGGCCAGCACATTCTCAGATGAAGTTTGCTCGTTGAGAGAACAACCTAGGGTGACCTTCACAGATAAAGATTTCCTGCTCGATACCGCCAACCACAACCTACCAATCTACATCTCTGTTAATATCGGCAGATTCGTGTTGTCCGGAGTTTTAGTAGATCTTGGAGCATCACTTAACTTGATAAGCCTACGGGCATTGGCTTATTTGGACATTGAAGCTTAAGAGCTTACGACCGATAAAATAATGCTAAGAGGATTCAACCAAAAGGGAGAAAGAGTCCTTGGATCCATTACATTGTTTATGAAGGTTGGAGAACTAGCAACAACCGCTAATTTTCATATCATCGACGTTGAGACCTCTTTCAATGCTCTACTTGGTCGACCATGGATTCATGAGCAAAACATTATTCCATCTTCTCTACACCAGTGCATCAAGTACTACAAAGAAGGACAAGAACACTGCATCAAAGGAGATCTACAACCATTTTCAATTCATGAAGTCGGTATTCATGAAGATGCTGCGCCTCCAAAGAAAACTGTCTTATCTCGCGAAATTGCTACAAACAACACTAAAGATCCAGAAGAAGTACAATGGCTGGGCCATTCAACTCTGCTTCAACAATCTTCCACTACTCTCTTACAACAAGTTGGTGGAGGTTCTTTTAGTTTGCGCACCCGAGGTCGAGGTGGGGACTTGGACGAGCAAGAACCAACTTAATCATTGAACGGATAGACCAACCATCAATATCGGTGATGAAGACAATTCCAAAGATGAAATAATGATGATAAAATAGAGGAAACCTCAGTATGAGATATCCTTAGAAGATGTGGAGAAAAGCGAATATGAGACAATGTATGATCGGATAAACCATAATGTGAATACCATGACCTTTACTCCAATTCTCCCTCAAAAGGTCGAGAGTTTAGAGGTCAAGGAAGTCTGTAGTGTTGGTTCAAAGCCGATCAAATTTTACCATGCTTTATGAAAATCATGTAAATTTGGATGAAGATCGTAATGAATTAATGGAATTGCCTTTGGTTTCTTTTCACCTTATGTACTAAAATTAATTTAACAAGGACACTTACCAAAAAAATGCCAAGAGATAAATTACAACTTTTTGAAAAGTTATGTAGTGTTAAAAGTCAAACTCCCAACTCAAAAGTGGGTCTCAGATTTGGTACAGTCGGACTAGTCGATGATTCAAAATTTTGCATGGTTGTTGCTAGTGAATAAGAAGACAATTGCCTCGATATAGAGGATGACTCTATTGACCAGCTAATAGAAGATGCTTCGCCAGAATTTGAAGAAGAAATCAAATCAATAGTTGATGAGTTAAAGGAATTCAACCTCGGGACTGAAGAGCAACCCCAACCTACTTTTATAAGTTCTCTACTCAAAGATGAAGAATTTCAACAGCTGATCAAATTGCTTACCAAATTCAAAGATTGCTTCGCATGGAGTTATGATGAAATGCCAGGACTGTTAGCAGAAGTTGCAGTTCATAAACTCCGGGTAGATAAGAATATGACCCCAGTAAAATAAGCTCCAAGAAGAATGTGCCTCAAAATAGAGCAATAAATCATCACCGAGGTAAAGAAATTAATAAACACTAACTTTGTAAAAGAAGAGCAATACCCCACATGGTTAGTCAACATTGTTCCTGTTAAAAAGAAAAATAGATAAATCTGTATTTGCGTCGACTTTAGAGATTTGAACAAAGCATCTCTGAAGGATGAGTTTCCATTACCAATACCAGAAATGATGGTGGATATCGCTTCTACACATGAAATCTTCTCTTTCATGNGTGGACGAGCAAGAACCAACTTAATCATTGAACGGAATAAGATAACCATCAACTTCGGTGATGAAGACAATTCCAAAGATGAAATATGATGATAAAATAGAGGAAACCTCAGTATGAGATATCCTTAGAAGATGTGGAGAAAAGCAAATATGAGACAATGTATGATCGGATAAACCATAATGTGAATACCATGACCCTTACTCTAATTCTCCCTCAAAAGGTTGAGAGTTTAGAGGTCAAGGAAGTCTGTAGTGTTAGTTCAAAGCCGATCAAATTTTACCATGCTTCTACCTCTAGTAATCTTGAAAATCATGTAAATTTGGATGAAGATCCTAATGAATTAATGGAATTGCCTTTGGTTTATTTTCACCTTATGTACTAAAATTAATTTAACAAGCACACTTACCAAAAAAATGCCAAGAGATAAATTACAACTTTTTGAAAAGTTATGGAGTGTTAAAAGTCGAACTCCCAACTCAAAAGTGGGTCTCAGATTTGGTACAGTCGGACTAGTCGATGATTCAAAATTTTGCATGGTTGTTGCTAGTGAATAAGAAGAGAATTGCCTCGTTATAGAGGATGACTCTACTGACCAACTAATAGAAGATGCTTTGCCAGAATTTGATGAAGAAATCAAATCAATAGTTGATGTGTTAAAGGAAATCAACCTCGGGACTGAAGAGCAGCCCTGAACTACTTTTATAAGTTCTCTACTCAAAGATGAAGTATTTCTACAGCTAATCAAATTGTTAACCAAATTCAAAGATTGCTTCGCATGGAGTTATGATGAAATGCCAGGACTATTAGCAGAAGTTGCAGTTCATAAACTCGGGGTAGATAAGAATATAACCCTAGTAAAATAAGCTCTAAGAAGAATGTGCCTCGAAATAGAGCAATAAGTCATCACCAAGGTAAAGAAATTAATAAACGCTAACTTTGTAAAAGAATAGCAATACCCCACATGGTTAGTCAACATTGTTCCTGTTAAGAAGAAAAATGGATAAATCTGTATTTGCGTCGACTTTAGAGATTTAAACAAAGCATGTCTGAAAGATGAGTTTCCATTACCAATACCAGAAATGATGGTGGATATCGCTTCTACACATGAAATCTTCTCTTTCATGGTTGGATCGTCGGGATATAATCAAATCAAGTTGGCTCCCAGAGATGCAGCACTTGCAGCCTTCAGGACATCGATCAAAATTTTTTGCTACATAGTGATGTCGTTTGGGTTAAAGAACACCAGAGCAACATATCAACATGCAATGATGAAGATTTTTTACGACCTCATTCACAATCAAGTGGAATGCTACGTGGATGATTTGTTCATCAAAAGTAAATAAAAAATAGATCATTCGATTCAAGGATTATGTTCGAAAGATTACGATGATATCACCTTATAATGAATCCCTTAAAGTGCGTCTTTAGCGTTACCTCTGGGAAGTTTCTAGGATTCGTTGTCCATCATCGGGGAATCGAGATTAGCCCAGATAAGATTAAAGCTATCTTGGGAATGCCTCCTCCTAAAACCTTAAAATAAATATGTTCCTTTCAGGGGAAGTTGGCATATCTAGACGTTTTATTTTTAATCTCTCAGGTAGGTGTCAGCCCTTCTCGGCATTAATTAAAAAAAACACCAAATTCATTTGGAAAGAGAAATGTCAGCGGGCCTTTGAGGAAGTTAAACAATATTTAATAACGCCTCCTGTTTTGGCTGCCCCTATCCTAGGAAAACCTTTGATATTTTATACTGCAGCCGTAGATGACTCCCTTAGAGTCCTCTTAGCCCAAGTGAATGACGAGGGTAAGGATAACGTACTCTACTACTTGAGTTGTTGTCTGATACTGATGGAAGTAAGGTATCCACATATAGAGAAGCATTGTCTAACATTAACTTTTGCAGCCCAAAAGCTTAGCATTACATGCTTTCTCATAAGATTACTCCAATCTTGAATGTTAATCCATTGTAATACTTGATGACCCGACCAACACTCTTCAAATGTCGAGCAAGATGGTCGATGATCTTATTGCAATTTGATATAACTTTTGTTCCCCTCCATGCTATCAAGGGATAGATTCTAGCAGACTTTCTCGTTGCACACCCACTGCTAGTTGGGTCCCTTCTCAACGATGAACTACCAGATGAGCAAGTACTACAAATGGAATTCTCCAATGAGAAATGTTGGGAGATGTACTTTGATGGTGCTTCATCAGACAGAAAAGATAAGAGATCAGGCAAAGTAATACCGGGCAAAGCAGGGATTGGTTTGATCTTTATCACGCTAGATAAGAGTAAGTTGAGGTTCTCATACCACCTAACAGATTTGTGCACCAACAATGAAGCAGATTATGAAGACTTAATCACCGGATTGGAGTTGGCAATCTTAAAGGATATAATAAACATTTCCATCTATAACGACTCACAACTCCTCATCCAGCAAGTCGCCGGACAATACAAAATTTTGAAATTAAGACTAGTAGAATACCACTAGTACACAATGAAGCTACTGGAGCTAATCCCCTACGTGACTTTCTACTGAATTCCTTGGGGAGATAATGCCCATGCCGATGCTCTAGCAAAAAGTGCTAAGGAATTGACGTGTCCCCCAGAGGATTCCATCAAAATTACAGTACAAAGAAGACAAGTTCTGTCTCAAATTAACCTCAAAACTTCACATAAGATCGAAAAAGAAGAAATAATGATTGCGATTGTATATATCAACAAAGATTGATGCAAGTCATTAATAGAATATTTGAATGCTGAAAAGCTGTCATAGGACAAGTCTGAAGCACACCATATCACAAAGAGGGCTATGTCTACGCTCTAGTGGGTGATGTCCTCTATAAAAGATCATTCAATCAGATGTGGCTACGATGCCTAAGCAAAGTCGAAGCCCAAAATATTGTCAAAGAAGTACATGTCGGATTGTGTGGCACTCACCAGTCAGGGCCAAAGATGAAAATGAAGATCAAAAGACTCGGATATTATTGGCCAATAATGATGTCCGTCCGCATGGATACAACCCAAAAATGTCACCAGTGATAAGTGCATCGGGTGTTCTTGCATCGACCTCTGAATGTGCTACACCCAACCGTTGCTTCATGGCCATTTGAGTGTTGGGATACGAAAATAATAGGTTTGATAGACCCTCCATCTTTCAAAGGACACAGGTTTATTCTTGTCGCAACAGATTACTTCTTCAAGTGGGCAGAGGCAATGCCATTAGGAGAGGTTACAACACAATAAGTCCTTCAATTCTTTAAAAGTCAAATTTTCTATCATTTTGGAGTACCGCGAAGAATAATTTCTGACGTTGGGGAACCTTTTAAAAGCACCAAAAACAACAATTTCATCAAAAGACACAAGATAGATTGGAGATACTCTACAATTTACTATCCCAGAGTAAACGGATTGGCTGAAGCCTTCAACAAAACATTAGTACAGATTTTAAGGAAAATACTGGATGAAAATAAAAGAGATTGGCCGAATAAATTGCTAGAAACTTTGTGGGCCTACCGGACGATGTTCAGGACTCTAACTAAGTGTACACCCTACATGCTCGTATATGGGTCCGAGGCCGTGTTACCATTATAAATTCAGACGCCGTCTTTCAGAGTCATTGTCGCCAACCAACTCATAACAAAAGAAAGTGCAAAGCTCGGGCTCGAGGAACTAGAGAGTATGGAAGGAAAATGACTTGAAGCACAACAAAATTTTGAACTTTACTAGGTAAAGATGATACAAGCTCATGACAAATTGGTCCACCTAAGGACATTTAAAGTTGGTGACCTCGTCCTCATGCTTAAAAGACCCATTCTTACACGTCGCAAGACAGGTGGAAAATTCGAGCCAACTTAGGAGGGACCATTTATCGTTGAAAAGGTTTACGCAGAAGGAGCCTACCAGTTAGTAGATTTTCGGGGTGAAAGACCCATGCTACCAATCAACGGACGATAATTGAAGACATACTATACAAATTGATACTGCTTTCCTTTACTTGATTTGAAATTTTGAAATTTTGATTGTTTTGGGGTTATCTATGTAGCCAAAAGTTTGTGACTGGGTCCAAAATTTCTGTAACAAAATTAACCTCAATATAATGAAAATTTTTAAAAGAATTACACTTCAAATTCTCTCCTTTCTACCTTTAAACTTTAAATTCTACTAAATTAAACAAAATTCACACAAATAAACAATCTCTTCATAAACTAAAATTTCCTTTAATAAATACTTTGTTTTGTTCTTGTTGATGCTAAGTTTCAGCCAACTGAAATTTTTCCTGCTGTCTGCAGAGAAATATCCAGCCAGAGGCTGATCTTCGCCTTTAATGATGGTTAGAATCTCGCACTAAATGAAGAAATGGTGCTGCAAGGCGACATTATAGATTTTGACATGGAATTTAACCAAGTCGACATGAATTACGAGGGACCTTTAATGAATTTTGTCAGTCGATGGGAGAAGGAAGGTTTGCCCTCATTACTAAGGGTGGCCACCAAAGGCAGTGCGTCACTGAAAGGAAAGAACGTGATGGTACAACAGGACCCGATGAAGGGGCCCAGCCATTTACCATCCATGATACCTACGCCGACTTGGGGCCTTGTTGCTGTTGATAATGAAAGGATATTGTTTGCTCCACTACAAAGAACAAAGCGAAGAAAGGCCAGTCCATGAAAATAGAGAGCTTTCTTACGAGAAGAGAAGAGACGCCACAAAGAGGTAGACAACTTGCTCACTCCTATTCCTGAGGGACACATTTATGATCTACGCATGAAAGAGACCTCCTCCAGCCAGCTTGCTACAGATGAGGATTCCGAGTTTGTTACAAAGTAAAAGATACTTCCAGCTTCATATGTTTTGTGTACGAGTTACCCTACCTGCAATGTCAAAATACCTACACGAGCATCAGCTACAAGGGCATTTGTAGAGTGCCCGGATTGCAATGTCCTACAACTGCAACACTAAAGCACATTAGAGGAATATGCATCTAGTGATGATGGATATCAGACCATTGATTACCTGATAGAAATAGAGCCATATGTCCTAAAGGATGCAAAACCGTATGTTCCGAGGGGTACAGAGCCAAACGTCCTGTCAGACACAGAATCATACATTTAGTTAGAGCCAGAGACAACACCAGCTTGGATTTCTGCTGATATTCAAATGATGGAATACCCGGAACAACTGCTGACTTCCAGTACGGTGGAATATTATATAATGAGCAAAGTAAATAAAAGAGACTTTGAATTCTACGAAGAAGTACTGGGAAAATTCATCAACATACTAGAGGGATTAGAACTGTATATCAGAGTCTTCTCAGACACGGACGAACAAAGTATTCTTGACTACATTTTTTACATATGGGATAGAGGTCGAGTAGGTTTACTTATGGAAAAAACTATCCTGAGTTGAGGAAATGGATGCGAGGAAAAAGGAGGATTACTATCTAGTGTGGCTGCAACTACAACTTCAGAAATGATAGAGAAGGGAATCCACCTAAAATCCTTAGACATGATCAAGTAGATCCCCTACCTTCAATGATAAAGTGGATGATAAAAAAAAAGGTCAGATGGAGTATTCTACCCGCTACCTGCTATCTAAATAGTTATATTATCAACATCTATGATGAGGGTGATTGCACACCTCCGTACATCGATCACCATGACTACGTGAGGCCGTTTTGTATGGTTTCATTCATGAGTAAAAGTAACATCTTATTTGGGAAAGAAATTGACATCATCGGCCCTGGTGAGTTCAGAGGCTCTG
This sequence comes from Phalaenopsis hybrid cultivar, assembly GCA_002079205.1. Taxonomy (NCBI): domain Eukaryota; kingdom Viridiplantae; phylum Streptophyta; class Magnoliopsida; order Asparagales; family Orchidaceae; genus Phalaenopsis; species Phalaenopsis hybrid cultivar. The sequence continues at coordinate 363,333 of JXCR01005265.1, forward strand.
TGGAGATTCCCCTACTAGTTGGCTCAGTGCTTGTTCTTAAAGGCAATAGTACAGACGTTGCCAAGCATTACATTCCATGAGTGCGACACCACAGGGTGTCTGTGAACTTCCGATGGATGGATGACAGCAAAATACCGCACGGGTTTCAACTAGATCTACTATTGGCGGAACTACTACCTTACGAGCTATGAGAGGATTGCACCTCTAAGCACATGCAAAGGGAGCTCTTGTCTTGAAGCATGGCTTAGAAAGTCAGTTCATTCAGGAGCTCGTCACAGCAGGAACAGACAGTTAGATGATTCCTTTCTACTTTATTACATTACAACAATGTAATATGAATCAGAGATGCTCAGCCTATGATGTGTACTTGGCATGAGATATTTTGGACGTACTTTGATGCATTTAGCATATTGTACTTTTTGAGGCATTAGCCTACACTTGATCTGTAACATTTAGTTGGAACAGATTAATGAAGTTTCATTCAGAAATGTGTTTTTTTGTCAATTTCCTTTTGTACGATAAATGGAAGCCACGAACCACACATTGGTTCAGAATTATAATGAACAAACAACAGAACAACAAACAAAAAAATTTTTAATGATAATAAAATTTAAACAAAAATTACCAATAAACAAACAAAAAAATAACTCTCTTTAAAAAAAATCAACCAACTAAAATCAAATTTTGAAAACATATTTTAAAAAATTAAATTGGATAAAAACAATAAGAAAAGAGAATAAATCTGTTGAGTGGATTCTCTCAATTTCGGAGTTTCTTACTCTTTGCTCACGCCGCACGACTATCTTTGTCTGCACTAATTCTCTTCACATCCCTACAGAATTTCACATTCTGCGCAAAAACTCCCAAATTTTCATAAATCTTCTTCAACGATGTCAACCTTTTCACATGACACACATCTTTTGATTTAACACCACCAATCCTCATTTTCGAATCAGTCCTTAAATTCTGATTCACTCCTTTTGATGTCGGACCCTACCTTCCGACACTCTCCTTTGAGATTGATCATCAGCTTTCAATTCTCATTTTCAATCAATCCCTAATTCCTGATTCACTACTTTTAAGGTCCGTCCTTACCTTCCGACAATCTCTTTTGAGATTGATAACTACCTTTCAATCCTCATTTTTGAATCAGTCCCTAATTTTTGATTCACTACTTTTGAGGTCGGTCCTTACCTTCAGACACTTTCTTTTGAGATTGATCACTACCTTTCAATCCTCTTTTTCAAATCAGTCTTTAATTTCCGATTCACTATTTTTTAGGTTGGTCCTTACCTTCTAACACTCTCTTTTGAGATTGATCACTATCTTTTAATCCTCATTTTCAAATCTGTTCTTAGATTCTAATTCACTACTTTTGAGGTCAGCCCTTATCTTCTGACACTCTCTTTTGAGATTGATCACTACCTTTCAATCCTCATTTTCAAATCAATCCCTAAATTCTGATTCACTACTTTTGAGGTCATTCCTAACCTTCCGACACTCTTTTTTAAGATTGATCACTACCTTTCAATCCTCATTTTTGAATCAGTCCTTAACTTTCGATTCACTCCTTTTGTGGTCGGATCCTACCTTCTAATGCTCACTTTTAAGATTGAGCACTAACTTTCAATTCTCATTTTAGAATCATCCATTAACCTTTGATTCACCCTTTTGAGATCGGTCCCTACCTTCCGACACTCTCTCTTGTGATTGATCCTTAACTTTCAATCCATATCCTGGAATCAGTCCCTAACTTCTGATTCCTCTCTTTACATGATCAGTCCTTAACATCCGACCCTCTTCTGAATTTAATGCCTGAATTTTAAATCCCACCCTGGTGTCAGCACTTACACCATGCTTTCCTTCTCAATGTAACACATATATTCTCTTGTTACCGCTTGGGTTGGATGTGAGTTCTAGTGCTTTCCTTCCTAACGTGACGCACATATTCTCTTGTCACCACTTGGGTTGGATGTGAGTCCTGGTGCTTTCCTTCCTAACATGACGCACATATTCTCTTGTCACCGCTTGGGTTCGATGTGAGTCCTAGCGCTTTCCTTCCTAACGTGACGCACATATTTTCTTGTTACCTATTGAGTTGGACGTGANCGATTCAAGGATTGTGTTCGAACAGTTACGATGATATGACCTTAAAATGAATCCCTTAAAGTGCATCTTTAGCGTTACCTCTGGGAACTTTCTAGGACTCATTGTCCATCATCGGGAAATCGAGATTAGCCCAGATAAGATTAAATCTATCTTGGAAATGCCTCCTCCTAAACCCTTAAAATAACTACGTTCCTTCTAAGGGAAGTTGGCATATCTAGAAGTTTTATTTCTAATCTCTCAGGTAGGAGTCAGCCCTTCTCGGCATTAATTAAAAAAAACACCAAATTCATTTGGAAAGAGAAATGTCAGCAGGCCTTTGAGGAAGTTAAACAATATTTAATAACGCCTCCTGTTTTGGCAGCCCCAATCCTAGAAAAACCTTTGATACTTTATACTGCGGCCCTAGATGACTCCTTTGGAGTCCTCTTAACGCAAGTGAATGACGAGGGTAAGGAAAACGTACTCTACTACTTGAGTTGTTGTCTGATACTGATGGAAGTAAGGTATCCTCATATAGAGAAGCATTGTCTGACATTAATTTTTGCAGCCCAAAAGCTTAGCATTACATGCTTTCTCATAAGATTACTCTAAACTTGAAAGTTAATCTGGTCTAATACTTGATGACCCAACCAACACTCTTCAAATGTCTAGCAAGATGGTCGATGATCTTATTGCAATTCGATATAACTTTTGTTCCCCTCCATGCTATCAAGAGATAGATTCTAGCAGACTTTCTCGCTGCATACCCACTGCCAGCTGGGTCCCCTCTCAATGATGAACTACCAGATGAGCAAGTATTACAAATGGAATTCTCCAATGAGAAATGCTGGGAGATGTACTTTGATGGTGCTTCATCAGCCAAAAAAGATAAGATATCAGGCAAAGTCATACCGGGCAAAGCAGGGATTGGTTTGATCTTTATCACGCTAGATAAGGGTAAGTTATGGTTCTCATACCACCTGACAGATTTGTGCACCAACAATGAAGTAGAATATGAAGACTTAATCACCAGATTGGAGTTGGCAATCTCAAAGGATATAATAAACATTGCCATCTATAACGACTCACAACTCGTCATCCAGCAAGTCGCCGGACAATACAAAATTTTGAAACTAAGACTAGTAGAATACCACCAGTACACAATGAAGCTACTGAAGCTAATCCCCTATGTGACTTTCTATTTAATTCCTTGGGGAGATAATGCCCATGCTGATGCTCTAGAAAAAATTGCTAAGGAATTGATGTGTCCCCCGGAGGATTCCATCAAAATCACAGTACAAAGAAGACAAGTTCTGTCTCGAATTGACCTCAAAACTTTAGACAAGATCGAAAAAGAAGAAATAATGATTACGATTGTGGATCAACGAAGATTGATGCAAGTTATTAATAGAATATTTAAATGTTGAAAAGCTGTCATAGGACAAGTCTAAAGCACACATATCATAAAGAGGGCTATGTCTACGCTCTAGTGGGTGATGTCCTCTATAAAAGATCATTCGATCGGATGTGGCTACGATGCCTAAGCAAAGTCAAAACCCAAAATATTGTCAAAGAAGTACATGTCAGATTGTGTGGCACTCACCAGTCAGAGCCAAAAATGAAAATGAAGATCAAAAGACTCGAATATTATTGGCCAATAATGATGTCCGTCCGCATGGAAACAACCCAAAAATGTGACCAGTGATAAGTGCAAGGGGTGTTCTTGCACCGACCTCTGAATGTGATACACCCAACCGTTGCTTCATGGTCATTTGAGTGTTGGGACACAAAAATAATAGGTTTGATAGACCCTCCATCTTTCAAAGGACACAGGTTTATTCTTGTCGCAACATATTACTTCTTCAAGTGGGCAGAGGCAGTGCCATTACGAGAGGTTACAGCACAACACGTCCTTCAATTCTTTAAAAGTAAAATTGTCTATCATTTCGGAGTACCGCGAAGAATAATTTCTGACGTTGGGGCACCTTTTAAAAGCACCAAAAACAACAATTTCATCAAAAGACACAAGATAGATTGGAGATACTCTACAATTTACTATCCCAGAGCAAACGGATTGGTTGAAGCCTTCAACAAAACGTTAGTACAGATTTTAAAGAAAATACTGGATGAAAATAAAAAAGATTGGCCGGATAAATTGCTATAAACTTTGTGGGCCTACCGGACGATGTTTAGGACTCTCACTCAGTGTACACCCTACATGCTCGTATATGGGTCTGAGGTCGTGCTACCATTATAAATTCAGACGTCGTCTTTCAGAGTCATTGTCGCCAACCAACTCACAATAGAAGAAAGTGCAAAGCTCGGGCTCAAGGAACTAGAGATTATGGAACGAAAATGACTTGAAGCATAACAATATTTCAAACTTTACCAGGCAAAGATGATACAAGCTCATGACAAATTGGTCCGCCTAAGGACATTTAAAGTTGGTGACCTTGTCCTCGTGCTTAAAAGAGCCATTCTTACACGTTGCAAGATAGGTGGAAAATTCGAGCCAACTTAGGAGGGACCATTTATCGTTGAAAAGGTTTACACAGAAGGAGCCTACCAGTTAGAAGATTTTCGGGGTGAAAGCCCCACGCTACCAATCAACGGACGATACTTGAAGACATACTATGCAAATTGATACTGCTTGCCTTTACTTGATTTGAAATTTTGAAATTTCGATTGTTTTGGGGATATCTATGTGGCCAAAAGTTTGTGACTGGGTCCAAATCTTCTGTAACAAAATTAACCTCAATATAATGAAAATTTTTAAAAGAATTACACTTCAAATTTTCTCCTTTCTACCTTTAAACTTTAAATTCTACTAAATTAAACAAAATTCACACAAATAAATAATCTCTTCATAAACTAAAATTTCCTTTAATAAATACTTTGTTTTGTTCTTGTTGATGCTAAGTTTCAGCCAACTGACATTTTTCCTGCTGTCTGCAAAGAAATATCAAGCCAGAGGCTGATCTTCGCCTTTAAAGATGGTTAGAATCTCGCACTAAATGAAGAAATGGCGCCGCAAGGCGACACTATAGATTTTGACATGGAATTTAACCAAGTCGGCATGAATTACGAGGGACCATTAATGAATTTTTTCAGTCGATGGGAAAAGGAAGGTTTGCCCTCATTACTAAGGGTGGCCACCAAAGGCAGTGCGTCACTAAATGGAAAGAACGTGATGGTACAACAGGACCCGATGGAGGGGCCCAGTTGTTTACCATCCATGGTACCTACGCCGACTTGGGGCCTTGTTGCTGTTGATAATGAAAGGATATTGTTTGCTCCACTACAAAAAAACACAGCGAAGAAAGGCCAGTCCATGAAAATAGAGAGCTTTCTTACGAGAAGAGAAGAGACACCATAAAGAGGTAGACAACTTGCTCACTCCTATTCCTGAAGGACACATTTATGATCCACGCATGAAAGAGACCTCCTCCAGCCAGCTTGCTACAGATGAGGAGTCCGAGTTTGTTACAAAGTAAAAGATACTTCCAGCTTCATATGTTTTGTGTACGAGTTACCCTACCTGCAATGCCAAAATACCTACACGAGCATCAGCTACAGGGGCATTCGTAGAGTGCCCGGTCTACAATGTCCTACAAATGCAACACTAAAGCACATTAAAGGAATATGCATCTACCGATGATGGATCTCAGACCATTGATTACTTGATAGAGGCAGAGCCATATGTCCTAATGGATGCAGAACCGTATGTTCCGAGCGGTACAGAGCCAAACGTCCTGTCAGACGCAGAATCATACATTTAGTTAGAGCCAGAGACAACACCAGCTTGGATTTTTGTTGATATTCAAATGAGGGAATACCCGCAACAACTGCTAACTCCCAGTACTGTGGAATATTATATAATGAGCAAAGTAAATAAAAGAGACTTTGAATTCTATGAAGAAGTACAGAGAAAATTCATCAACATACTGGAGGAATTAGAGCTGTATATCAGAGTCTTCTCAGACACTGACAAACAAAGTATTCTTGACTGCATTTTTGACTTATGGGTAGAGGTCGAGTAGGTTTACTTATGGAAAAAACTATTCTGAGCTGAGGAAATGGATGCAAGGAAAAAGGAGGATTATTATCTAGTGTGGCTGCTGCTACAACTTCAGAAATGATAGAGAAGGGAATCCACCTAAAATCCTTAGACATGATCAAGTAGATCCCCTACCNAATTTTAAGAATTTTATTGAACTTTGGACACTAGGGGCACTTTGGAAAATTTTAGGGATTTTGGGCAATTTTGGGAAATTTAAGTTGGATTTAGGTAATTTGAATAACATAAGGTGGTTTAGAATGACTTTTGGTGGGAAATTAGAAATTTGGGTAATTTTGGTAATTCTTTTTTTTGGTTCTAAGGGTATTTTGATAATTTTGGATAAATTTTGGGTAGGGTGAACATGCAAGCCATGAAGCTACCTTAAAGTCATATAATCCATACAAGAACTTATTTTGGATCCTCTACAAGTTAGTCCTAACCATCTTAACCAAAGGCTAAGTGCTTGGGACCACCCATGTGTTTCCAAATGGAGTTAGCAGGTAGGTCAAATGAAAGTGATTTAGGGTTTAGGGCATGTTTAGGGCATTATGATAGGTTCAAGTGTATGTGTGTGAGAGACCAAGACTAAGCCACCCAGGGTCATCCTAAGGCTCCATTGATCCTATAGGAGTTCTCTTTGATATAGGTTAGAACTATACATGTGAAACTCCATAAAGAATAAGGAAGTATTTAGAATTTCTGAGGGAGGTAGGTTCCATCACTAAGCTTCTAAGATAATCAATAGGAAAGTCCTATGACTAAATCCTAAGTTTTAAAAAATTTAGACCTCACAAAAAATGAGATCCACAAATGGACCCCCAATGGGTGTGGTGTGCCGGATGAGCACACTGTGTATATTGGTGTTGACCAACATGATCAACCAAACCAACACAAACATTTAAGCCAACACACTTAGAACAAAATGTAGAAGTGAATGAGAAAGATTTTCGTTGGGGAAATAACTGGTGTATTTTAAATTGCAGTTGTGAATTTTTATCATGACATTTATTCTTTTGCCTTTATAAAGGAGTGAATTTATATTGGCAACCGTCAGGGTTACCTATCGTGAATCTGATAATCGCGACAAGTTTGATTCAATTTCAATTTCAATTTGGATTTAGACTTTGCTTTTGGTTTTGTAGAAATTTCAAATTTAGTGGTGAGGAGATTAGGTTGAAATGAAAAGCACAATGACTCACATCATCAAAAACCTATCGAGGAAATTTTACTACCTTAGGATGGAAAGCTCAAGGACTCACATCAAACCTAATAGGTAACATGCTGGAATCAGAATTTCGATATTGATCCCGATATTTGGTTTGTAGGTATTGGAATTTTACACCAACCTTTGGGTTTTGATTTGGAGATATCAAAATTTTACACCGACACTCAGGATTTGATTTAGAGGTATCTAAATTTCACACTAACCCTCAGGATTCAATTTGAAGGTGCCAGAATTTCACACCGACCCTCGAGATTCGATTTAAAGGTGTCGAAATTTCACACTGGCCCTTGAGATATTATTTGTAGGTATCAAAATTTCACATCAACCTCGGGATTTGATTTGGAGGTATAAGAATTTCACCCCGACCCTCAGGATTCGATTTGGAGGTATCGAAATTTCATACCTACCCTCGCAATTTGATTTTGAAGTATCAGAATTTCATACCAACCCTTGAGATTTGATGGAAGTGGAAAACTTGTGAATGAGAGTGCTAAAATTTAGGGAACTTATGATTGATTTGCAGGGTGTTGGCATCCGTTTTTTATGTCATGTGTGTCCAGGACGTCGATATCATCCAAGGAGGGCGTCCATGTCGTTAACGCTTCGCAGGCGAGCTAAAAATGCACAAATTATCTTTCTGAACTCAATTGCTAAAATAGTGGTCCGAATGACCCCGAACAATGAAACGGATCACACCAATGCATCCGGAACGTCGATTTTACCTAGGGGGGACGTTCATTTCACTATGACGTTATGTCCGGATAAAAAATGTGCTAAGAAGAATAATAATATAATTTAATAATATTATTATAATATAAAAGAAATAATAAAAAAAGATTATCTTTTTTTTTAACTTACACATCCTCTCTCCAGACTCCCCTCCCGATCGCACGTGACAGCCGCGACTCTGATTTTGGCAAACCCTAGCTGAAAATTTGCCCTCCTCTATCCCGCACCGACGTCGCCTTCGACTCTGACCCCACCTTTTTCACCGGTTCCAGTGAGCCCTTCCTCACACTAGATAACTGCCGGCATTTCCTCCCCATAGTCCGAACAAGGAGCGGTCACAAATCCATGCCCTAGCTCCCACTCAATGTCGTCAAACTCCCTCGCGCCGCTCTTCCACCTCCTTGTCGACGACGCTACTGCAGCCGGTGGCCAAAATCTCCTCGTGCCGCTCTCTCCCCCGCTTGGATTCCTTCCTTGTTGGGTCTAAAGCCCACCAGAAGGCGCTGCTCGCCATCCATTTCTTTCCTCACCGGCAGTTATAACCTCTCCGGCGCTCGCAAAGCTTTCCCCAATTTTCTCAAAATTTGTCTCCCTTCAACCTCACCGGACTCTCCTTTTGACCGACGAGACTCGACACCACCCATACACTTTTCGGCCTCCCCTCCTCGCCGGCGTCGGGCTAGTGACAAACCAGCCTCTCCTTTCCTTGTCGCCAACGACTTCCCTATCTTTGTTCCCCTCTTTTGATGGCATCGAGCGACCACTTCTTGAAGGTATATTTTTTGTTATATTTTACATACTGAAATTATTATTTTTGTGCACTTTGCATACCTCCCAAGTTCTTATGTTTTTGTTGTTTTGTGCATGTTTTGCGAGGCACACTGGAGCATTGATCGGACGCCGATGAACTTGGAGCAAGCAAAGAGAACGCGTCTGCAACCATCACGGTGGTGAGATCCGCTAAACCCTTAGCCAGCCTTAAAATTTTTATTGGTGTCAAGGCATGTGGGTTTGATTGCTCATACGGGGTGCGTGCGCCAACGTGAACTGACGCATTAACGTATCTATGTGATGGATCATTGGTTTTTCTAGAGCTAGCCTTTAGGTTAAGACTTCCTGTGCATAACCAAATACTCCTCATAGAGCTGAGTGTCTTCCTTTTGTTGTGAGCCTTAGCAAAAGTCCTGATGGGTCGGAGTCTCTCACTCCCCTTACTTTGGGTTCCCCAGCTTTACTTGGAGAAGCTGGGAGGTAGGACTTGACAAAATGAGAGAAGCTTTGTAGTTGTCTCGCTTTGTAAAGTCTGGAGGAGGCCACACAATGGGACACACTTTGTAGCTAGCCCATTTCATGACGACGTGGAGAGTTTCCCCCTCGGAGATCCGAGAAGACACTCCCCACATTTCCTTACCAAAACAAGAGGCGGTTGTGCCGCATATCCAAGGAACTGAACCTTAGGTTTCCTAAGTGAGGTCGTTAATACGAGCGTGGCTCACTATCATATTTGGTCATATGCATCTCATTGTTTGCATGTGCATCTCTTGCATGTTACATATTATATCTTATATATCGCACTTGCACTTGCACTCTACACATTGCATTTGCACTTGCACCTTGCATTTACATGTTGCACTTGCACTTCCACCTTGTATCTTGCACTTGCACTTGCACCTGCACTACTTGTGCCTCAATCGGCCTTCTCAGACCAGTCGACACCACTTGAGCCTTGGTCGGTTATCCTGAACCGGTCACATCACTTGTGTTTCATCTGCTACCCGACTCGATGAGCGTCTCACTTTTGGTTCGACCGATCACCACAATTCAGTTGACCAATCACTTGCATGTTTGTTTAATTTTTGCATTACATCGCATGCACGTCTGCTTGCATGTTGCATCTTGTATGTGTTAGCTTGCATGAGCATTATCTTTTTCTTATATAGTATTCCTTCAAGTCACTTCCTTACCAGCATACGTTCTTTTTGGGCTGCTTCTGTCATAACATGCCCACATTTGGGTCACTAACTTACCGGTATAACCTCTTTTTGGGTCGCTGCCGTCACGACATGCCCACCTTCGGGTCACTGCCTTATCGGTATACCCTCTTTTTGGGCCCTTACCATCACAGCATGCCCACCTTCGGGTCACTGTCTTACCGGTATACCCTCTTTTTGGGCCCTTGCCGCTACGACATGCCCACCTCCGGGTCACTGCCTTACCGGCATACCCCTTTTTTTGGGCCCCTACCGCCACGGCATGCCCATTCACACGAGTCACTGCCTTCACGGCATACTCTTTACCACTACTTATATGTTTTGATATTCTTGCATTTGCATTTGCATTTTTGCATGGATAGCGAGCTAGGCTCGTTAGGAGAGTAGCTCCGTGTTGACCACGATGTCTTAACAAGCATTGTTTGCTGAGTTGATCTCGGTAAGCAATGCAAGTTAAGTCATTAAGATTGACACGAGTATGACTATGCTAAAGATCTAATAGATCTAACTTGTGTCACCGATCTTCGTGACACCCTTTAGATCCTTCAGATTTTTTGGATGGGGTCGGTATGAAGACCGCGTCAAAGTCATACTATACTCAAACTTACTCCTCACCTAGATACTAGGTTGATGCACTTTTCGTTAGATTTTGTACTATGCTAGGATTTAGGGTACTGGATAGCTTTTTTGATACTTGGCTATTGTTCTCTGTTGAATTGGTTACCCTAGCCAAGTATTTTTCTTTTGCATTGTGTTTGTGGTGTGACTGCATGCTGCATATGTGTGGTAGTGTGTTGGGGCGTTTTTATGTAGGAAACCATGCTTATTTATTTGTACACACACATGTACCAATATGGGGGAGCAAGTAATGATTTCTAACAATTTACCTGCAGGTGCTATTTAGCTCCCCCACCTTTAAGGCATGGCTCATGATACATTATTTGCATGTGAGATTTCTTGCTGACACTTGTTTTCATGCAGGATTGAGTTTTTTTATTTTTCATATGTACATTTTAGAGTCTAGGAAAGTCCTGTAGCAGAAATAAGTTACGGGCACATGTTCCGATATTTTAGGTGCGGGAACCACGTGGAGGGGATCACGAGCAGATGCTCGTGCTCCGTATCTTAATTCTACATTTTATATTGATGTATAGAATTAAGATCGGACATGTATATGCGGATTCTGGCTGCCTTTTTTCTTTTCTGAGATATGTTGTCGACTCAGTGGCACCGGCTTGTTTGCTATTTTGATTTGGGTTGTTTTATCTTTTGCATCATGTTGCATGTATGCACTTGCTGTATTTTCTTTGTTTCTTTATGTGATTTATCTGGGATTTCAAGATATAACATAGGCTCTTTAGGATTTAAATTCCTAAATTTTTATAAAATTTTAAATAAAATATTCAAGATAATTAAAATTTAGGATTAAAATATTCAGGATAAAAAAATTGCAACTTTTACTTTCTTGCATATATTAATAGGACCTCCACAATATTTAGGACCGCTATAGATAACTGCATTCATATTTGCATGTCCCGAGGAGGAGTCCCCGTGCTTCTCCAACCTGACTAACCCAACATACCCTTTTATAGGTGATTGTCTAGTGTGCCTAGGATATAAGAAGGCTCCCCGACCCAGACAGGGTATAAGTCCTTTTGTTTCGAGTGTTTCCAGCTTTGTACCTGAACCTTCACTTCTCTTTCTTTCTTGAAGCATCATTGTTATTTCAGCAGGTATAAGTCCCACCTCTTAGAGCTCTAGCTTGTAGTCATATGATAGAGTTTCTTTCCTTTGACCTTAGGGTTACCGAGGTTCCCGTGGATGATGCAACTCATAGATTGCTGACCGCGAATTTCAGGACATGTTGGGTCGACTACCTTCACGACCAGGTAGACTTACAGTCCTATTAGCTGTGTATGACGGGTCTGTGGTACCTTTACCTTTTAGGATCACTCTACCTTTCTTTTTGTTGCTTTGACCTCTTTGATATCACCTTGACAGGCCGATGTCAATGAGCTACCCCTCATTTGAGATATGACGATTTGTCCTCCGCCCTTTGGCCTGGACATGCTTTGACGTATTAGGATATCCCACTCAAGATGATTTAGGTTATCCCGTGGGCCCCATGTGCTGATGAACCCCTACCCATTTCAAGATGTGAGAGACTCACTCTTTGCCTATATACTTAGCGTGAGCTTTGAAGCATTGGGATTGTTCCCACACTAAATAACCTTCATTTGATTGCATATAGCCTAGGTCTATGATAATATGAAGCAAAACTCCTTTCATCGAGAGTATTCTTGGTTATCCCCCAAGATGTAATTAACCAGTAGAAACACGTTCCTTTGGGAGTGCTCTTGAACCCAAAACAGGTACATACCTATGACTATCTAGTTATGGGTAGTCTATGTAGATACTTCTTTCACTGATATTAATTTAAGGTGCATCCGCTCGATCTTGTTTGGGTAGACATTCTTAAACTATCCTTGTGAGGTTTATCGTATGTAGACTCTCCACATTTTACTTTTTCTCTTGTTTGTCTCTTTATTGTATGTTCTTATTTGGTTCCTCCCTCTTTAAATCATTTATATGGTTCGGGAGGGAGATTTATTCGAATAAGGGAAGTATATGACGATCGATAAGCTGACAACTCTTTTTAAAATAAAAAAAGAAAAAAATGAACAAAAACACAGGGTTTTGAAAATTTTGGAAATTTTGTGAAATTTTTGCAGAGAGTGAGGAAGTTATGGAATTTGCAAGGAATTTGGAATTCGTAGAAATTTGATTGTGAAGCGTGTGGAATTTCAAATTTAGGTTATCATTTTCATTATTTCACATGTTATTTTATTCTATGCATATATATGTTTTGCATCATTCTACATTCATTGTATAACTAAATTATCATTCAGTTCAGCGGCATTAAATCGATCGCACAACGTGGCAGTTTCAAACACAAGCATTGAAGCCATAAAATGATCTTTGTTGATTTCCATTGAAACTGAATACATCTGAGAATATCAAAACATGACTACTACATCCATGCAAAAACCACAATATGTCATATCAAGTCTGTTGTCAAGTAACCAAAGCATGACCAAAATTTCTTGTCATTTGAGATTGCATTGAGATCAAGCTAACCTCCTAAGCTCCACTCCGGAACAGAAGTCCCCTTGCATATCTTAGAGGTATGATATCTTACCGCTTAAGTGATTGTAATCCCTCTAAATCTGGATCGGGTTGGTATCTGTATGACACCTTACTTTCATCCATTTTTTTGAGAGTTACGGAAACTCTCCTTCACAGAATTCCAGGAATGCAATACTCTGCAAGGTCCGCTCTATTCTCTTTAACTATGAGTATAGATCTGTCTAGTAGGGGGATCTCGACAAGTCCTCTGCGTTCTCCGAGACCAACAATCTATATCTTTTTTTCCAAATAGTATATTGTAGTTGCTAATGACTGAGACATTACTGAAAAGCCTCATAAAATCATGGTGATCGATGTGCGGAGGAATACAGTCCCCTTCCTCATAGATATTGATGATGCAACTGTTCGTGACGCAATCAGCTAGTAGTATGCACCACGACACCATCCTCTTAACCATTTTCTTTATTATTGATGACATGGGATCCACATTGTCATGCCTTATGATCCTCGGGATTTCTTTCTTTATCACAAGCAAAGTTCTAGCAACAACCACACTGAATAATGACCCTGCCCTTACCTCACATCCATCTCGGTGGTTCTGAATGCATTCTTTTTCTTAAGAGTCCCACTAGGCCGTTATATTTGTGTTTAAATACATAATCCAATATCTTCCTTTTTGTCACTTTATGAAAATACTCTAGTATGTAACTCCATTCATTCTAAAATGTTAACATACTTTTCTTGCATTTCTATGAAATGCTCAAGTTATTGTTTCCATACCTTTGCATCTTTTCCAACTCTTATCTGGGAACAATCTGCAAATGTCACAGTTCGACATACTGGGGGATCTAAGCTTCCACATCTGAATGCTTGTACTCTTGAGCACTGATACATTGAAAATATATGCATTTAGACCCATATTTTATACTTACTTTTGGTGATATTGTACTTTAATGGAAGGTATTTTGATGTTGTTGACCTCACTTTTGGTTAATTTTTAGTTTTTCCTCTTTAGTAACCTAAGGTCTAGCCATAGGACTTTCTTATTGACTATTCTTAGAAAACTAGATAAGGAACTCTCACCATTAGAAATTCCAACCTCTTCTCTACTCAACTTGAGGTTCCACATATTGGTCATAACCTCTTGCACTTAGTAGGTGGGGTCACTGTGGGGGAACTCAAGATGAGTCACCCTTAGGACTGCTGGACCTTAGGGTTGACCCTGGGTGTTAGTTATAGAGCTAAGACAGTCACTACACTTATCTGCACACACACTCACTCACAACCCTGAACTCAAAGCGGCTTAAGGCACTCACTTCACTCGCAATCAATCACTACCCTAAACCCAGAATTTCCTGACTTTCGTCCCTTGATACTTTTGGGAGACTCATGTAGGTGATCCCCTAAACCCATTAGCCCTACGCTACGGTTTGGCTAAGATCACTACATAGAGGACCCAAAATGTGGTTTCCATTGGTCCATGGCTTATTGATGGTGGTTGGCACTCCAACTCTAACAAGATACCCAACCTATCATTTTGCCCCTAAATTCCCTCAAATTACCTAGATACACTTGGGACCCTAAATTTGGCCAAAATTCACAAATTCACCCAAAATTCCCAATTTGGTTCAAAAATCATTTCAAACACCTTAAAAACACCAAAACTACCCAAAATCACCAAAATTGGCCAAATTACCAAAATGCCCCTTAGCCCAAGATTCCAAAAAATCCAAAAATTCCTAAAAATCCTTAAAACCTCCAAAATATTCCCAATTTCATTTTTTTCAACTATCACATGACCCAATTTGGTCATTTTGACCATCTTTGATCAAAACCCCCAAATTGCCCTTTAAAAGCCCATATTTTCCCCCAAATCACACCAAATGTTTATCAAATTGGTCTCAATTTACCCCAATTTCAATTATAAAATCAAATAAACTCTTGATGTGATAAATCTAGACCAAATTCAAGCTCAATTAGTCCATCATTTGAACATAATTTTGATTTAGATCAAAACCCCAATTTTGGCCCCATGACTTGGTTCCACCAAATTGAACCCATGCCTACTCCATTTGCCACAACTTGTGTTGAAAAATATTCATAACATTCCTACACATCAAATTTGACCTTCAATTGGCCTTGGTGAAGCCCCAATTTCATTTAATTTCAACTTAAGTCCAAAAATCCCCAATTTTGCCTCAAATTAGCCATGTCCCCAAACTTCACCAAATTGAGGGCCTTAACCCCAAAATTTCCACTCTGTCTTCATGAAAGATCTTCAAAACATCTCCCTTGATCATGTGGACCATTTAATTTGGACTTCGCCCAAGGCTAACTCAACCTAGACCCATGTCTAAACCAACATGCCTAAATTGACCAAATTTCAAAAATCCCTCAAATTAACTCACCAATTGAACTCAAAATCACTTCAACCCTTCACCAAAAATCTTCATAACAATCATCTACAAAATTTTGATCAATCAATTGGGTCAATTGACATGGCTAGCCTATTCTAAACCCAATTTTTGATCACTTGGACCCACATTGAACCCATGTACTAAAGGTGGCCCAACTATCCTAAAGTCATCGAATTAATGACTCCACAACCATAAGTTGGACCCTAGTGACCAGCCTAAAACCCATAAAACCACCTAAGCTAAGCCATGGACCAAAGGTCCCCTAAATCAAGGGATTTAATTCCATATTTGCTTAAGCCTTGAATATTTTTGCCAAAATAAAGTCTAAAATCATTAAATTGTTGTTACCTATTCCCCTGGCTCACCTGACCTCCCTAGCCACCTCCCCTAGTCGGTCGACCGGTCTAGTGGCCGGAAAATGGCCAAACCAAGAGCCACCCTCATGTGATTAAACCCAATTCAAACCTAGAGGCCACCTCATCCAAATTGAAGGTTAGAGCCTCTCTACCCCAGGCAGCACATTTCACCCCCTAATTGGCAATGGCAGCAAGCCAAAGGCCATTTTTATAAAATTCTCCCCTCTACGGTCATGGAGAGAGAGCTGAAAATTCCTCTAAGAGACTTTCTCAAATTGATCCCAAAGCCTCTTTGAGACCTCCTTAGTGCAACCCAACCACCACATTGCCCTGAATCATCTTGTCGGAGCCCATTTT
This sequence comes from Phalaenopsis hybrid cultivar, assembly GCA_002079205.1. Taxonomy (NCBI): domain Eukaryota; kingdom Viridiplantae; phylum Streptophyta; class Magnoliopsida; order Asparagales; family Orchidaceae; genus Phalaenopsis; species Phalaenopsis hybrid cultivar. The sequence goes on from JXCR01005265.1 coordinate 379,703, forward strand.
TTTAGCTCAAAACTTTGTCGGAGACTGGACGAAGCTCTCCACACCTCTAAACTCCACCAAACTCAAATTAAACTCACCCACACCTTCACAACATTGAAAGAACCCAAAGCCCCATCAAATCTCCCTTCCATAGAACCTGAAATTGGCCTTTGTCGAATTTGGGTCTAGGCATTTCACCATAGCAAGAGGCTTAATCTCTAGCTTCTTTGGACCCCAACGAACATGCGGAGACTCTCTGATTGAAGCTTCCCTTCTCAAAGCCAAGGTATTGAACCTCTCCTCATCCCGAGCTCATTTGGATTCTCCATTTGATTATGCTTAATTTAATTGCATGATTACTGTATGGATATGTTCCTCTCACTTAGGCGAGTCGACATGATCAAACCCGAGGTGATTTGGTTGAGTCTAGGCTAAGATCTTAGGGTTTTAGTGTGGACGGTCATGAGATCACACTACCTAGGATGATGATGGAGAGTCGTCCGATCACGCGTGTATCGGATGGACGGAGGAGATCGAGCCAGATAGCGCTTCCTTACATGAACTGCTGGTCAAGTCAACGGCTACGTGGATGGCGGCATCCAACCAGAGTGCATCACGCTTGCCTTCAGAGCTGCCTAGGATACAGTCAGCGCTGCACATTTAAATAGAAAAATAGGGATGTTCTTATTTAAATAAATAGCCCTAACTTTAAAAATTCATATCTTGGTGTAGAAAAATCATAAAAATAAAATAAAAATATCCACTTGATCAGTGAACAGAGAAGACCAATGTGGAAATAATTTAGAGTGCATTTGATGCATATTTTATTTTTAATTAATTAAACACTGATTTGAATGTTTTGATTCTCCATGCATATAGTAATCACACTATAACTTGAAATTTTAGCATGTTGTTGCCTCTATCTTAGGAAACATCCTTTGATTTTTCTAAAGTAAGAGGAGGTTGCTAAACAGAGATCCATATTTTTCAAGTTTATGTATATTATTTGCATAAATTAATCATGATAATCAGTATATTGCTCAGAAAATTCCAAGAAAATTTTGGAAAGTTCACTATGACCAGAAGACCCTTTGGAAAAAATATATGAGTTAAGTCATTAAGAATGCACTTAATCTTCACCAACCCTAAAACACAAATAAAATTAATTTTGAAGACTAAAAATAACAAAATGACTTGATTTTTGATCTCGACTGTTGTTTAGGATCCATACAACTCACCATAAAAATTTCAAAGCATTTTGAGTCCATTTGATGACCTAAATTGATTTTTCAAGTGAAATATCTTTTTTGGCACTTAAATGATTTTTAAAAATCAAAATATAACTCAAAAATTTATAAAAACTTATTTTTTGAGTTTTTATGATCAAGGGTATTTTCTAAAAATAAAATGGTATTTAAAATAAAAATTTGATTTTTAGCCTATTTTTAAATATTTAAATATTTAAAAATCCATAAAAATCACAAAAAATAATGAAATTTATAGAAATGTTCTAAATTGCTTCTTAAGAACTTAGGAATAATTAAGATACTTTTCCTAATTTTCTAAATAAATATACTGAATTTTAAAGCTTAAAAATAATTTTTAAAGGCTAAAATGGATTTTCACTAAAATAATTCCAATAAATCAAGTAAAACTCAGAAAAACATAAAATTTTCTTCTTTGGGTTCTCTGACCTTATGAAGATTTTTAAAAAATATAAAACTTAATTTTCGCCTTTTAAAATATTTTATATTTAATAAATACCCCAGAATTTAAAATAATTCTTAAGATTCAAATAAAATTCAAAATATCATGAAATTTGGTCCAAAGGCTTACCTCCAGTAAAGATTTCAAGGGATTAGGATTTACTTTGGTCAAGTTAGAAATTTTCTTTAAAACATTCTATTTTTGTATCAAAATAATTATATAAATTAAATTAAATTTTCAAAAATCACATTTTCTCATCTGATGTCTTAATTGACCCATGAATGAGGTTGGATAAAAATTTCAAAGTCATTTGGATTAAATTTGATAAATTATGAAGTGTTAGAGCCTTAAGGTGCAAATGTGTAATTTTGGAAATTTAGGCTTAACTCAAGGAGAGAAATGGGCAACTTCTCATCTTAATTTGGATGTTTGAAACATAAGGGGTTAAATGGTAGAAACCAACCTCACTTTCTTAATTAAAAAAATAAGTTAATAGATTTCTAAATTATTAAATTTGGAAGTTTATTAAAACAAAATGAACCCAGGACTTAAGGGTATGCCTTTTGAAGTCAATAATTAATCAATTTAATACCCCTATTTGATTTTCAAATGAAATTCAAATAATGAATCATGATCACCTAAAACTTAACCTTTTTCAAAAACTAATTTAGACACTCACCTAGGTCTTAAGGGCTTAGTAGTAATCTAAGTTAAATCAAGACTGATTAAATGAGGATTAGAAAAACAAACACAATTAATAAAACATCTTTTAAACACTACAAGCCCAGTTAGGACCAAAATTTAGTTGTGTTCCAATAACACTAACTTGCCTCTTTAAGGGTCTTCACCAATATAATATTCAAAATTAGATTACAAATGATAATTACCTTACTCTTAGGGCTAATTGATACATCAATGTTCATTAAGCATTAGGGTGTTCATAGGATGAATTATTAAGCAACATAATAACTTTAAATGAGCTCGAGGCTCTTCACCAGGTGATAAGAGGGAAGCATGGGTCTACTTCTTTCTCTAGATCTGTTGGATACCTCGGAGATCTACTAAACTCAATATGCTTTGCTTGACAAAATCATCCTTAATTAAACTCCTAAGGATCGACCAAGATATGACATAGGGTTAGGAAAACTACCAAAACCTTACTTTTTTGCCTCTACATGAACTGCCCTCACATGCATTTTAAGTTTCAGGTGGTGGAAAGAGAAGACTCACCATGTATGCTTTTACAGTTTTCAGCATTTTCTTTCTTGTACTTTTATGCTTACACAAATTTGCATGCTAAACAACGAAGTCACCCTTCATGAAAACTAAAACTATCAGGATAGCAACAAAACTAAAACCAATACTAAAACTAAAATCAACCAAGCTAAAATTCACCGCCACAACATTCAAAATATAAAACAACTCAAAATTTAATCACAAACATTACACAAAACTACAATTGCAATTAAATTAAGATGTCTCTATCGGATGATCGGGAATTCCTTGGAGGAGGTAACCTACGATTGCTAACGAGGTTTCTCACGGTCTAAATGAAATTATGGAACTCATTAAGTTGAGTTTAGTAAGTTCATTTGGATTAAGTGAATCTAATAGAAATAGTGCTCCCGTAACGAGGGTACCCTAGGATCATAAATTGTGTCGCTCTATTAACTTTAACATGCCCCCCGTAAAATTTAAAAAAATTCAACTATAGGGCCACCTGATTTGACATCATAACTTAACACACTAGAAAACTCAAACTCATCACAGAAAGGAGTTTGGAGCTAGCATGGTGGGCAGCACGACCATCTTCTACAGCAAAAACTGTCTTCCTTAGCTAAAACAATCTTCCTTCCTTAGATATAAGCATCAAATCCATAGAACTTCGAGGTTGCTTGCTTATGCAACGTAAATCCTCACCTTATCTTTAGGCCTTCGTATAGCCCTGCTATACAATATAAGCCCTAACTCGTCTTAGGATTTCGAGATTTTCGTTTGTCACAACCTAAACCCTCACATCTTCCAGGCTATTTGTGTGATCGTTTCACACGAACGAGGTTTTCGTCTGTCATGACCTAAATCCTCACATCTTCCAGGCTATTTGTATGACCGTTTCATACGAATGTGAGCCCTAACAAATAAAAATTGTCAAGATGAAACACTTAAATATTTCTCCTCAAAACTGAAGCCAAACAATAGGATAGCTTGGGAAGTCACCAGGGTTCTCCTTTAGATCCATGACATCCCCTATTTCTTCCTCCTTTGAACACTACAACAAAATGTTTTAGATTTGAACCAATCCCCTTTGCACACCTCTACGTCTGATCTCATTGAAAAGTCCTACCCTTTGAAACTCCTTGAAGATAATATTTCCTGATTTNCCAATTCCAAACTTATACTCAAATTTACTTTTGATATGCCTAAACTAAACCAAATCCAAGCTTAATTGGCCCATGATTTGAGCCTAATTTTGATTTAGGTCAAAACTCCAATTTTAACCATATGACATAATCTCACCAAATTGAACCCATATCCTAGTTAATTGACCCCAATTAATGTTGTAAAATCTTTAGAAAATTCTTATACATCAAAATTAACCATCATTTGGCCTTCGTTAAGCCTCAAATCTATTTGATTTTGGCTTAAACCCAAAATTCCCAAAATTTAGGCCCAAGTTGGCTAAAACCCCAATTTTCACCCAATTGATATCCTCAACGTCCAAATTGGCATCAAATTCATGTTGAAAACTCTTCATGGGATCCCTATTGACCATTTAAAATAATCAATTTGAACTTAGTCCAAGGCTAACCCAAGCTTGACCCAAGCCTAGCCCAATATGACCAAATTGACTAAAATTGAAAATTCTCTCAAATTGGCCCTTCAATTGAGCTCAAAACTACTTCCATCCTTCACCAAAGTTGTTTCTTATGATCATTTCCACCAAATGCAATATTTATTTGGGCCAATTGACATGGCTAGCCTTGAACAAACCTAAGACTTGGTCATTTGCACCCTTTAGACTCTGTGACAAAATGTTTCAAATTTGAACCAATCCCCTTTCACACCTCTATGTCCAATCTCATTAAAGAGTCCTGCCCTTTGAAATACCTTCAAGATAATATTTCTTGATTTTTATCGAGAGTCTTCTTAGGTGACTTTGGTCATTTAAGATGTAATTAACTATAGGGGCTTGCCCTTATAGGAAGCATGTCTGAACCCGGCTTAATATAAACCTTATTTAATTCTTTATATTAAATAGGGGAACTTGTCGGCAAATATAAAGGTTTGCAGACCAGACGGATGTCATATATTCTTTAGTATATTTGATCGAGCCTCATCCTCAAGTCTTGTGTTTATCCTTCGGGATAGATACAATATTGAGGTAAAGTGCTCTTTCATTTAAACTATGAAAAATATGGTAATTGCTTAAATAAAAGATATTATCACAGTAATTAAAGTTCAATTATTTTTGGTATTTTTGATATTTTGACAATATAATAACAACCTCTAAAGATAACTTGAGGTTTTGTAAGATAAGAAGCACTGAATATGAAATATTTTTTTCCTTATCATGAATCAGTAATAATTATAGGAAATCTAATGTGGAAGTATGCAAAATTGTGTTGTGCCAAATAGGNTCTTTATATTCAATAGGGGAACTTGTCAGCAAATACAAAGGTTTCACAGACCAAATGGATATCATATATTCCTTAGTTCATTTGATTGAGCCTCATCCTCAAGTCTTATGTTTATCCTTTGAGATAAATGCAGGATTTAAGGTACAACGCTCTTTCATTTGAACTATGAAAAATATGATGTTAGTTTGATTCACAGTTTTCTAAAACAAAATATATATGTAAATTAAAATGTCCTTCCGAAGCGGACGACGAAATTTCGATTCCGGTGACCGATAGCTTCTTACGGGCAACTCTCCAACCAAAAATAGCGTCGACGGATGTTTTCTTACAGTTTGTGATTTTTAGGACTTAAAGCAAAAAGGATAGAATTTGGAGTCAAAATGATGTTTTTGAAGAAATACTCAGGGCCGACGTCACCAAGGACAACGTCGACGACGCAGAACAACAGAATAGACTGAGAATTTTACTCATCGCCAACGATGCTAGAAGAGTGTCGACGATGCCTTCAAACAGAGAGCAGTGAATTAAATTGCGGGAGACGGGCGCTAAAGACACCAATGTCAGTTCAGCCCCTATTTCTAGAAGATTCGACGTATTTGGACTATTTTTTAAAAAATTTTGGAGGCACCTCTTAGAGAACCGACCCTAGGCTCTATTTAGGGCCGAAATTTATAGGAAACAAACTCCTTCACTCTTTCACTCCTTTACTCCTTCACTCCTTCACATTCCTTTTTGTTATTCTTCATAATCCCTTTTCATTCCACCACCACATTAGAGTCAATTAGTGAGTTTTCTTTTATAATTTAGAGTTTGTGTGGTGAGATNACCTATTTAATTCTTTATGTTAAAAAGGGAACTTGTTTCGCAGAACAGATGAATGTCATATATTCTTTAGTTTATTTGATCGAGCCTTGTCCTCAAGTCTTGTGTTTTTCCTTCAAATAGATACAGGGTTTGAGGTAAAGTGCTCATTTAAACTATGAAAAATATGGGGTCAGTTTGATTTCATACTTTTATAAACTTCAACGTCCTTCCGAAGTGGGTGATGAGATTTTAATTTCGATGACCAATAACTTCTTACAAGCAACGCTAACCAAAAATAGCGCCGACAAGAGCCTGAAACAATAAAAGTTGTAATAAACATGTTGAACTTCTCACTATTATCCTCCCCTTATGGAAGCCTTGGGTGATCCACAGTTTCCATGAAAAATCAAATCTATCCATCTCCTCATTGCTGCTTTTGCCATCAGAAGGAAGAAAAGAGGAGGGTTAGGGTTAGCTCAGCTGTGCCACAAGAGAAGGGCTCAGCGATGCCACAGGAGAAGGACTTGTCGATGTCCACTCTGCCTTTCGTCAATCCACTTTATTGCTCCCACCTTCATCAATGTAGATTTGAGAACAGAAGGGGGCACCAAAGGAAATATCCTTTGAACATAGATTTGCGACGCGGGCCACAAGGTCGATCCCGCAGCCCCGTCTCTTAAGAAAATTAAAATTGTGTTTTCAAATAATCTATTAGAAACACACGTTCCAAACATTACAGTGGTGTTTTCAAAATGTCGCTGCACTTATAAGCTGGTCCAAATGGGCTTTAAGTCCTAACCTTTGCACAACCATGTTGTGTAGTATAAATCCCTAAGAATTTTCTTAGGCTATTTGCACGATTAGATATTGTGCAAATATAAACCCTATATTTTCATAAATGATAGGAGTAAACATTAAATAACTTCACTCCAAAGATATAAAGCCAAACAGTAGGATATCTTAGGAAGTGATTGACGTCCTCCTTCGATCTGTGACATCCCCTACCTTTCTCTCCCTTGGCCTTTAAAATAACTATTCATACTTGGTCCATTCCTACTTGATTTCTTATAAGCAATCTGAAAACTTAGCTTTAAATTTCTTGAAGAAGAAACCCCTGATCATTATCAAGAGTTTTCTTAAGTGTTTTTTATCATTTAAGACATAATTAGCTATAGGGGTTTGCCCATATAAGGAATTAGGAAACCAGGAAAACTAAACCCTACCTAATCTCCATGTTAGGTAGATGAATTTTTTATAACAAAAAAGGTTCGTAAACCAAATGGATGTCATAAATTATTTAGTTTATATATCCAAGCCCACACTCAAGTAGTATGCATATCTCTCGGGATTGTATATTACTTGTGGTGTCGTGCTCGATCACTTAAACTATTAAATATGTGAGATCTATCTATTCTTATTTTTCAATAAGCAAAATACTATTTATAATATATATATATATATATATANTAGCTCTCTCTCTAGAGTTCCCTCGATTCCCTCCACCTGGGGCTAACATCTCGTATCAGAACCTGAAATAATAAACCAAGTTGGGGGATTTAACCTGTCACTTTAAAGTCCTCTAACTTTACACCCTTCAATGATTATTTCTTTATTTATTTGCACTTAATCATATAAATTACATTCTCATCCATACAATCTCATGTGATTTTGACTGAGACAATACCATTACGGATCTTACATGTTCTCACAATAAATTTTAACATCTGGATGGGCCAAATCAAGAAGTAGATGAAGTACATGGAGTTAAATCATCACGACTTCTTCCAATATTAAAGATCAATACTCTCCACAACTTCCATCCAATACTTTATTTAATTANTCCACTTGATATAATCAATGAAGAGGTCATTTTAGAGGATGCTACTAACAAACACAAATAAATTCATATTGATGAGCATCATTCTGATGATGCTTTGGATGAAGTAGTTTTAACTTTATCCTCAAGTGACTCATCAGAGAAGGTAAACTAAGATGTGTAAATTAATTGATACACCTAAAATATATAGTATTTTTAGACACATTTTTACACTTATTTTTGAGATATTGCATTTTAATGGAAGGTATTTGTGTGTTTTTCTTTCAGGTACAATTAAAAAGGTTAAAAATGCTAAAAGGAGTGAAAAAAGATCAAATTTGGAGAAAAAATGTGAAAATTATGCGAAAGTGTTTTTGACTTAAGCGCCGGTGAAACAGAGAAGGCAGTTCCTAAACGCCAGAGGCCCCGCTGCGCCAGAGGCAGTTATGTGACGGTTTATATCATTTTTTCCAAATTTTGAAAAGACATTTGAGACACCTATTGGTTAAAGAGGGTGGTTATGACCACTAAAAACAAAAATATGGTTAGAATACTTGTGAAAGGAGGCATACTTAGGAGAATTCATTAAATTTAGACACATTTTGAAGAGATACCAAGGCACCTCTTGGAGATTTATAAAAGAAGGAAGTTGAGACTTTTTGAAGTGTGCTTGAAGTCTTGAAAGTGCTTAAAAAGGGAGAGATTTTTAGGCGCCAAAAAATTATTTTATCAATTTTGTTTTTAGTTTTATTTTGAGAGTTAAGAGTGTTGTAAAAGAGAAAAGATTCAAAGGAACTTCAAGTGTTTAGCGGAGGATTTGAGATAAGTTTTTATCTATTATTTTTAAACTACTTTTGGTTGTAATCGAGACTTCTTGTTGGTTTGACAATAATTTATATTTTTAAACTAAAGTGTGATTTTGTTTTCTCCATGAGTTTTGAGTAGTTTTCTTTATCTTTCTCCTTAAAATGATAAGTAATTAAAGTGTTGGATGGAAAACGGAGAGTATTGATCTTTAATGTTGGAAGAAGTTGTGATGATTTAAATCCATGCACTTCATATGGAGAGTATTTATCTTTAATGTTGGAAGAATTTATGATGATTTAATTCCATGTACTTCATTTACTTCATGATTTGACCTATCTAGATTTTAAAATTTATTGTGAGAACATGTAAGAACCAGGCTAATATTGTCTCAGTTAACAATTGGAAAGAATCACATGAGGTTGTATGAATGAGAATGTAATTCATATGATTTAGTGAAAATAAATAGGGAAATAATCTTTGAAGGGTGTAGAGTTAGAGGACTTTAAAGTGACAGGTTAAATCCTTCAACTTAGCTTATTATTTTAGGTTCTTATACGTGATGTTAGCCCTTAGGTGGAGGGAATCGAGGGAACTCTAGAGTGAGAGCTAGTATCTTCCCTACCTAGCCGGTCTGTTAGCCCCCTGGTGGAGGGAATCGAGGGAACTCTAGAGTGAGAGCTAGTATCTTCCCTGCCTAGCCGGTCTTTCAGATTTTTCAAACTTTAAATTAGCTAATGTTCTTTATAGCATCTCTAGTAAGGGTAAAAAATATTATTTCTCCTATTTGGCACAACATAATTTGCATACTTCCATAACAGAATTCCTATACTTATTACTGAATTATGATGAGGAGAAATATATTTTCATATTCAGTGTTTTTCTTTAACATAAACGTAAGTTATCTTTAAAAGTTTTTATTATTTTATTAATATACCAAAAATACCAAAAAGATTTGAATTTTAATTACTGCAAAAATATCTATAAGTTTAAGCAATTGCCTTTCTAAATAAAAAGTTTGTTCTGCATATTGCTAATTTTCCTTGTGACTTCGATATTCAGGTCTTAATCAAAAAGTCCTATATTACTTGATAACGATACGTATACTTGCTCCAATATATATGTAAATTAAAAGTAAAATTTTTATTTTCTCCTAGATCAAGTTTTTGGTTTTGTTGCAAAGTAAGGAAACATAATTGAAAAATATCATCAAAGGCATTGTTATATTGTTGCATATAAGCAGTAACAAGATCATTATACCAACTAAGTAATTTGTGTTTTTAGTTTTAATGATGTGTGGATTGCACTTTACAGTTTTGTTTTGTTTTTTACTTTATACTTATATATTTTCATCTTCATTAGTTTATAGATAGTATTTTACAATTTTTCTTTCTGTTTATTGTGTACTCTTGTGTTTTTAGTTTTAGTAGTCTGTAGATTGTAATTTACCGTTGCTCTTTCTTTTTACTACATACTATTGTATTTTTTAGTTTTAGTAGTTTATAGTTGCACTAATTAATTTTACTTTCTTGCATGCAATTAGATTCTGGAGGGAGGGGCGGTCACCCCCTATTAGGGGTTGTTGTGTAGATAAGGTAGTGGACGTGGTGTTGTAAAGGCTAGCCTTACTATCGACTCCCCTCCGTAGGCCTTAACCTCAACTCCCACCACACCAGCACCACCTCTAGTTGTGACTACAACACTAACATTTCCTCCAATCGTGACTACCGCACCAGCACCACCACTAGTCATGACCTCGACTCCACCACAAGAACTAGTCATGATTATTGCCACCAGTTGTGATCAAGACACCACCAGCACTGTCACCATCATCATTTGTTGATGTATCATCTAGTTTAAGCGGCATGAGCAGTCATCATCAGCTGTGGACAGCAGGGAACACGTATGTTTTATTTTAATACTGACATTACTGATTTATTTTTTTAATTTAATATAGAATTAATCATATGTTATTATCATATTTACTACCCCTACACAGGTCATCCACTCCATCAGAGACATTATTCGAAGCATGAATGATCACCCGTATTTATCCTAGAGAGAGATCTCGACGGTAGTTTAGGATATGTGGTTTTGAGAGTTTATTGTAAACCTCAAAAACAGTAATTTCAATTTTTTATTTATTTTTATGAATATAACATATTCTAAGTCAATTCACAAAAATAATGGTACTGGCTCTTTGAGGAGGAGGGATACTTCTGGAGGAACTTTGAGCATGATGCGAGTGATCATCTTCGTGACTAGTTTGATGATATACACCAAACACGTGAGAATCCCTTGTGGCTTGATGAGGATGTGATTGTTGCTATGCTTAGAGTCTAAAACTCTCTTGAGTATCAAATAAGAGGAAGCATGGAAAGCAGAATGATCGCTCTGAATACTGGGGCATGGGCTCTTTGAAGCACACTATTGGGGCGCTCACACATACGAAGTACAAGAGGAGGCTAGTATGATTAGTTTTCTATATTAAAGCTTATTTTACATTAAATTTTTATTAACTATTTCTTCACACTAATAGACTAGAGAGAAAGGATAGGAGCTAACGACTGTAGAGTTACACCAGCGCACTCATAGGCGACAGTCAGATCAGTCCTTGGTAGATAGCAGATCTGATGGGACCCAGGTAGTTCAGAAGATTAATTTGTATAAAATTTAAATAACTATCAAAGTTTATTTAGCCTTTAAATTTCATCAATCATATTTTTTGTAGGAGGCCTTCTGGAGGCTCAAGGAGAGTTCATCCCAACAGTCGGGCAGTGGTTTGGGCAAATCTCACGTTCCTTCTGAAAATGACCTATGAAGGGAGGCTATTGGCGGCAAGCAGGTGTCTCAGGCATCGACCTATGATGCTTGCTTGACATTTAGAACGTCTGGTGCAACTAATTTCACTACACGAGAGAAAGTGATTCATTGTCAGGTTGCTGCCTAGTTCTTTATCAGCCTAGCTACCCTTATGTCGGAGATGGAGTAGTGACCCGACCTATAATTACACAAAGATTTATATTCCTTAATATGCCAAAAACTTGACCCAAACTATATTTAGCAGCTAGTGATAACAAATATAATATGATAAAATTTAAAAAAAATAGTTTTCTCACAAGGGTTATTATGCAAGTATACGTATCATTTCAAGTAATATAGGATTTTATTTAAAAACCCCATTATCAATCCCTAATGGAAAATGTAAAAAAAAAAGAATATAAATGAAATTCAAGAATTTTTACTTTAAGAAAACTTTACTTAAGATTGTAGTAACTATCTAAAGAAGAAAATTAAGTTCATCAATTTCTATAAAATGCATGTAAAACTAAATGAAATGATTTTAGAAAATATATAAAAAGAGATTTTCTCCTTGCCAATAATTCATTATCAGTGGAGGATTTCAAAATGTTTAGAAGCTTAAATGTGGTATTATGACAAATATGAGCATACCTATTCTTTACTTATTTTGATTGCTTAAAGAATATTGACTAATCTAAAGTTGGTGTCGGCATGTATAGTAGTGCTGGGTAGGTTCTAGTCTCTCTCCTAAATTACACCTTGTGCCCTCTCTATAGGACCTATCTATATATCATAATTATATATAAAAAATTTATGATATTCAAAAAATTAAATTTTATAAATTATAATATATAGTNATAATAACTCATGCATGCTTAAACGCATGCCTACCCCTCATGCCTCTCTCTCTCCCTCTCTCTCTCTCCCTCTGTTTCTCTCTCTTGGCTAGCTGTAGAATAATTTTTTTTTTTAAAACAATATCTCTCTCCCTCTCCCTCTCTTAGATAAGGAAGGTGAACTCCTCTCCTAAAAAAAGATAAAAAAACCTCACCCACTCTATTCCTTCTTCACTACACACAGTAGGAGCTCCACCTTTTCCTCCCTCGCTGGAAAATGCCGACGTCGTCGGAAAAGCTGAAACCGAGCTAAATTCATTCGATCCTCCAACCCGACGTGAAAATCATGTCAAATCGACGTCACGAGGAGTTGGATAAACTCAATAAGGCCTACTTATTCAAACCTAATTGAGGAAAACCTCTTAGGCTCAGGTATATCTCTTTAATTGAAAGATAATTCTGAACTTTCCTCCCTTCTAGATCAAAAAATAGACCACAAAACACTTAAGTATTCGTATGGATGTGATATACTCTTTGATCTGAACAAAAAGATCCCAATAACGTGAAATTTGGTTGAGAATCGGCGGAGAACGAACTCTGGGAAGTTTCAGGCATCAGAATCCTTCATGTTTGTCCGTCGGAGGAGGGAGAAACACTGTAGCTTTTTCTTATTTTTTTAATTCCAATAATTATTACTAAACTTCAAAATTACATAACTTCTGGTAGAAAACTTAAAAAAAACCGAAAGATGTTATGAACTCATGAAAGGGAGATCAATTTTTTTAAATTAAAATTATGATTTTTTACTAAGTAAATAATTTTAAATTACTTTTTGAAATTCTCGAGTATTTAAATCATAAAAGCTAAAATATAAATGAGACAAATATGACATTTAGCAGAGATATTAAATTACCTTGGGGAAAGCTTCTCTGATGTTTCTAAGGCATCTTAATGTCTCTATATTTGTATTTTGATTTTTGAACAAAATGACATATTTATGTAAATTAAAAATGAAAAAAAATTATAAAAATTATAAAACTCTCTTTGGTTGAACATTTGACCATAAATAGAGGTTTAAACATTTTAAAATCATGTATAAAATATCTTTAATAATTAAAATGCATTAATTAGGGTTTAGGTTTAATTTAGACTATGTTTACCATGATCAAGCTCAACCCAAGTCCAACCTAGCCAATTCTCATTAGGTATGGTTCAACTTGATTACAGACCTGGTCAGCCAACTCAATGATTGAGTCAATCACCCATTAAGTTAAATTTTAGTCATTTAGAGCTTTACGCCAGCCAATCTTTATACCGAGTCTAGCCTGGGAAAATTTAACCTTTAGCTGAGTCCAATTTGAATAGTTGAACCATTTTAAACTTGAGATTTAAGTCAACTTATCATTTAATTCAGACTGAACTTCTTGGAGTTTAGGGTTAGTCAATATGAACTTTAGTTTAGTTTAACCTACACATTAGGTTCATCCTAAACTAAACCTTAATCTTAGGTTAGCCTTAACCTGGAACATTAGGATTAATGATCCTAACCACTAAGATTAACAAATCTAAAACACTATGTTTAGTTAACCCTAAACTAAGAGGATTAGTTTACCCAAGCCTTATGTTATTTAGCCCTAAACCAATAGGATTAGTTAACCTAAATCTTAAGTTAGTTAACCATAAATCCATAGGATTAGCTAAGACCAGTTTATGTTAGTTAACCCTAAACCAATAGAATTAGTTAACTTGAACATTAGGTTAGATAATCCTAAACCAATAGAATTAGTTAACCTAAACATTAGGTTAGTTAACCCTATACCAATCTAAACTAATACGATTAGTTAACCTAAATCTTAGGTTAGTTAACCCTAAACCAATAGGATTAGTGAATCTAAACATTAGGTTAGTTAACCCTAAACCAATAAGATTAGTTAACCTAAACATTAGGTTAGTTAACCCAAAACCAATAGGATTAGTTAACATAAAAATTAGGTTAGTTTACCTTAAACAAATCTAAACCAATAGGATTAATTAACCTACACCTTAGGTTAGTTAATCATAAACCAACAATTTTAGTTAACCTAAACCTTAGGATTAGTTATCTTTAATCCATAGAATTAAACAAACCTAAACCTTAGGTTAGTTAACCCTAAACCAATATGAATAGTTAATCTAAACCTTAGGATAGTTAACCCTAAACCTTAGGTTAGTTAACCTTAAATCAATTGGATTTGTTAACCTAAACCTTAAGTTAGTTAGCCCTAATCCAACCCTGATCTTTAGGCAACACAAACCTAAATCATAGCTTTATCTTAAGCTAAACCTTCCCTAAAACTTAGGTTAAAACCTAACTGATAGGTTGAACATAGGAGAATCTTTCAGGTATAACCTTAAACCTAAGTTAAACCTAACCCCTCAACTTGAACCAATTAAGAAATAAAATAAAACACATTGAGATGGGTAAAATTTACATAAAACATATTAAAACATAAACTTAAACCAAACCAAACACAACAAAGCTTTAAAGCATGGCTTTGAGGTTGTCAGCTTCAAAGTCGTCAACCTTACATAAATAATAACAAGTGAAAAAAAATAACTAACATAAAACATTTAACACCCGACAACAAGATGTAAACAACCTAAAACATTTCAACCCTAAAATCAATAAAGTAACTCAAGGTTTAATCAAATCTTAATCATAAAGATCATATAACGTAACTTAAACCCCCTTTTGTTCTAGTTTACAAAGATTCCTTGGATGATGCATTCTGTGGATGTTGATAAGACTCTTCCGGTCCTGCTGGGCAACCTCCTTTCAGACTGAGTAAATTAGAGCACCCGCCGACCCAGGACGACGGAGCCATAGACATCTTCACTAGATTACGACCAATAAAATAATTAAAATTTAATAAAATTTTGATAAAACTTTGTTTCTTTATTTGCTCTATTTAGTGTTTTATATATCTTAATGCATGTTCTTTTACTGCTTTTATCAAACATAGAATGCATGTGTTAAGGATAAATAATGAAAGACTAAAAGTTGCTTAGATTAGGGAGAACCTAGAAATCATAACACTGGGGAATTACTCAACTTAAGTAAACTTAGCCTTGGCCTAGGTTTGAACTATACCTCCACTACCATTTAATTAATTCACTATAAAATTATTGAAACAAATAAAACTTTTAATAATAAGATTTACAGGACCTGAAGACTTGTAGACCTGAAGACATTTCAGTATTGAACTTGGAGCAGATTTCGTGGGCAGCTCATTCAAAACCCATTCCTTAGTTTAAACAACAATCCTCAGGATCTCGAGGTTGTCTTTTATGACATAAAACCTCTCTTTTTGTTAGGCTCCCGCATATTCCCAATATGCCTCATGTCCTAACTTATTTTAGGATTCTGAGGTAGTCACTCGACGTAAAACCTCCTATCATTCTAGGTTTTTTTTGTAGACCATCATTACACAAATCTAAACCCTAATTAATAAAACTGGCAAGAGTTAACTCAGATTACTATAATCTTAAAATGAGCCAAACATTAGGATAGTTCGGGGGATTACCAAGGACCTACCTTGGATCTTTAATCTCCCCTACTTTTCTTACTTTGATTCTTAAAATAAAATCTTCCACATTTGAACTAATCCCTTTTGGAAATTTTACAATCATGTTCGTTAAAAACCCTTTCTTTTTGAATTCATGAAAATAAAAGATTCTTGATTTTTATCAAGAGATTTCTTAAGTTATTCATTTGCTTAAGATGTAATTAACTATATGGGCTTCCCCTTATAGGGAACTTAAAAGAACCCAGACTTAAAATAAACCCTATTTGACTCTCATATCGAATAGGGAAATCTGTCGGTCATCATGCAAACTTGTAGATCAAAAGGAAGTCATTTATTTCTATAGTTTATTTAATTGAGCTTATTATCAAGTGGTGTATTACCTTTCACGGATGTATATTACTCGTGGTTAGCTTGATTATTCAAAGTGTAGTAATCAATGAGAGCAGTTTGACCCCTTTTTCTTCAAATTAAAATACCTAATTTCTAAATACTATATTAAACTAAATTAAATTGCACCTAGTCGTATGGCGACCGACAAAATTTCCATTCATTCAAGAGACATGACCCTTAATTAGAGAGCCTTCTAAAATATCAATATGCATTGAATCACTCCATGTGGCGTTTAAATCATTTGGAGCCTTCAAACTCCGCTCAAAATTCGTCCAGAACAAGCTTAATCCTTCTTATTTCATCTCAGGTGCCTCAAGCGCCAGTTCTTTGGATCTTTGCCCCTCAGGCATCATTTTGGCGCCTCTGGCGCCACCCTGCAGTAGTTCCACCATTTTCCTCCGTTTAGTTCCGTTTCAGCTCCATTTTGCCCCGTTTTAGTTGTATTTTGCTCCTAACAGATATACCTAAATAATAAGCAAGAAAATAACCTTTCTTCAAAGTACAATTTTATTCAAAAACATGTTATAAATGTAAATTATATTATGTATAGAAATACATATCGAAATGTGTCAAGTCAGAATTTTCTTTTTTGCTCGTTTTTACTCCAAATTGCACCATTTTTGCTTCATTTTCTCCAAAAGACCATTTATTGTACTTGAAACAAAAAATATGCAAAATACATTCCTTTAAAGTTTAATATCATTAAAAATTATTAAAATTGAGCATACAATATATATATGAAAAAATAGGTAAATTTTAGGCATGTCAAAATCTCCCGAACTTATTGTCCTCAAGTGACTCTTTTATTACCTAAAAATATGACTTAGGACAGAGATTAACTTATAAAATTCTATTCTTTAGTTTAATAATTAAAATAGTATACTTTAAGAAAAACTTTTAATAACATAGATTAAAACTATAAGTATAAGAATACTTAATAATCAAATCTAAGATTTCTGAATCTCCATTCATTTTAAGAAGAATTGTAATTTATTATATCAAGGATGCTTAGAATATCTATATGAAAAGAATTTCATGAAAACTTTACTGTTAAGGGTACTAATACTCAAATACAAGTTTAGAAAATGTAATAAAGCTTTTCCTCAAGTTGATTCAAGTGAAGTCAATTTTTGATTAGGCATCTCCTCAAGCTTCTCCTCAAATTCTATTTTTTATATTCAATATCTTTTCAATACTTTCTTTTTTATTTCTTTTTCAAGCAAGGATTACTATATCTAGATAGCCTTTAATAATTTTGAACTTCACTATCCTCTTCTTAAAGTTAAAATTTTTTACCTTTCTTCACTTTATAAATTCATACTAGTTTTGATGATTTTCCATAAAGTCTCATTCTTTTCTCCTTCCATGAAACTCTAAGATTCTTAATACTTCAAAAATAAAATTTCAGTTACTTTAAATAAAGAAATGAAGTCTTATCCTTTCATACCAAATATCTTTAACTTTAGAATTGATCTTCATTATTAAAACCTTTCACCTAAATTTACCATATTATTTATAAACATAACTATAGTCATTTAAAGTTAAACTCTAATAAGGTCATGTTAAATTAATTTTAAAAATATTGTTAATTGAGGAGAAATAAAATTTAGTTTGCTTCTTTTTAAAAGAAAATTTTTCTTTCGCCTAAACTTGAATTTTTAAATATTTTACGCTTAATTCCATAAAATGTAGCAAGAAGAAAAATGTAAAAGTTGAATATACTAACTAAAACAACTTTCTATTGATCCAGACTGTTTATATGCAATATTTAACAATGACTTTAATTATAATTTTCACTTATATTTCCTTATTTTACAACAGAACCAAAAACTTGATCTTGAAGAAAATAAGAATTTAATTCTTTAATTTCTATATATTGGGATACTATGAAAGTATATGATTCGCTATCAAGTAATTTAGTACTTTTTGATTAAGATCTGAATATTAAACCCATAAGGAAATTATGCAATATGCACTATTTAACAACAAATTTTCTATTCTAAAAAGACAATTACTTAAACTATAGATATTTTCACAGTATTAAAATTCAAAACTTTTTGGTATTTTTGATATTTTGACAAAATAATAACAACTAAATACAATAAATTGAGTTTATATAAAAGAAAATCACTTGATATGAAAAAACATTTCTCCTTATCAAGAATCAGTAATAAGTATAGGAATTTTTTTGTTGAAGTATGTTAATTGTGTTGTGCCAAATAGAAGCAATTATATTCTTTACCCTTACTAGAGATGCTTTAAAGAACATTAGTTAATTTAAAGTTTGAATAGTTCTAAAGACCGGTTAAGCAGGGAAGATACCAGCTCTCACTCTATAGTTCCCTCTATTCTCTCCACTTGGAGGCTAACATGTTGTATCAGAACCTAAAATAATTAACCAAGTTAGGAGGTCTAACCTGTCACTTTAAAGTCCTCTAACTCTACACCCTTCAAAGATTATTTTCCTATTTACTTGCACTAATTCATATAAATTACATTTTCATTCATACAACCTCAAGTGATTCTTTCCAATTGTTGACTGAGAAAATACGAGTCAGGTTCTTACATGTTCTCACAATAAATTTTAACATCTAGATAGGGCAAATCAAGAAGTAAATGAAGTGCATGGAGTTAAATCATCACAACCTCTTCCAACATTAAAGATTAATACTCTCCACAACTTCCATCCTAACATTAATTACTTATCATTTTAAGGAGAAAGATAAAGAAAATTACTTAGAATCCATGGAAAAGACAAAACCGCGCTTTAGTTTAAAAGTAGAAATCATTGACAAACCAACAAGAAGTCTCAATTAAAACCAAAAGTAGTTTAAAAACAAAAGATAAAAACTTATCTAAAATCCTCCACCAAACTCTTGAAGTTCCTTTGAATCTCTTCTCTTTTACAACACTCTCAAAATAAACTAAAAATAAAAAGGATGAAGTAAATTTTTATGGTGCTTGAAAATCTCTCCAAAAATATCTCTCAAAACTCCTCAAGACTCCTCCTCTTCAAACTCTTTTCAGAACTTTCAAGCACACCTTTCAAATGTCTCAACTTTCTTCCTTTATAAGTTTCCCAAGAGGTGCCTTAGAAATTCTTCAAAATGTGTCCAAATTCAATTTATTCTCTAAGGGATGCCTCCTTTCACAAGTCTTTTAATTATATTTTCATTCTTAGTGGTCATAACCACCATCTTTAGCCAATAGGTGCCTCAAATGTCTCTTCAAAATTTGGCCAAATAAAGAGAACCGCCAAATAACTGCCTCTGACGTTTAAGAGCGGGGCCTCTGGTGCTTAAGCGTGGCCTTCTCTGTTTCACCTGTGCTTAGGTGCCAAAATACTTTTGCACAAATTTCACATTTTCGCTCCAAATTTTATCATTTTTCACTCCTTTTAGCATTTTTTAACGATTTACTTGTACTTGAAAAAAAAAACAAAAAAACCTTCTACTAAAGCGCAATATCTCAAAAATAGGTATAAAAATGTGTCTAAAAATACTATATGTTATAGGTGTATCAAAATCCCCCAAACATAAAATGTTAATTGTCCTCAAGTGACACTTCAATCTTTAAAAACTAAATAAGTATGATATGTATATGAGTTTTTTTAGGAGTTAATAAAATTTAGATTTAGAAATATAGTATTCCAATTTAGATAAAAATATTCAGTAAATGAGACCAACTTAAAATTTAGAAATTTTTAATGTTAAAAAAGATGAAAATATGAGTTCCTATCTAATTCAGAAATATTATGATTCTCTAAGTTTAGAATTTATTAAGAATAATTTTACTTACTATATTATATCCTTAAGCTTAAGAGTTCCTCAAGTCTTATACTTTAAAAGTTCAAATGTGCAACCAATTTTTGATTAGGCACTAATCCTCAAGCTTCTCCTCCCTTGTTTTTTTTTCTTTTTCTTTTTCTTTTTATTTTTCTTTTTCTTGTTCTTATTCAGGCAAGGATTACTATATTTGGATAGGCTTTTAAATGGGATTGAATTCCACTTCTACTTTCCTGAAGCAAAGTCCTGATATAAATCTTTTACTTAAAAATATAATACTAGTTTTGAAAATTATTTTGAACAAAAGAAATTTACGTATTAAAAATAAAAAGTCTAAATTTCTAAAATTTTCAAAAATACAATTTTTTTTACTAAAGATAGTTACACTACATTTAACATTTTCTACACTGAAAATTTCTTAACTAAAAGTTTTTCTTCATTACTCACAATTTTAACTAAATTTTCTTACTCATTTCTATAATCAAATTTTACTTCCCTAATATAACTTCAAATCATTTTTCTTTTCAAATCAAATTCACTTGTAGTACATTTGAGGCAAATAAAATTCATGTTTTAAAAATATTTTTCATCCACACCCCAACTTAAATTTTTAACAAATTGAACAGTTTAGCAGCAAATATAAATAAGCAGGAATGAAAATGTGAAATAACATGCTTACAGGAATTTTTATAACTTAATTATACAAGTACAAAACTAAAAATAGAAGTAAAATTAATTTTTGATTAATTTTATTTCATTTTCATTTGAATTCAACATGTAGAGATTCAGTAGACTTGTAAGTAGTGGTTACAAACATAAAAGCAAACTAACACACTAACTTCGATTTCCAGTCTCAACATAAAAACAAACATTCTAACAAGATAAAAGAAAAAATGTAGGGTAGCAGTTTTCTGAAATCAAAGTTTCAAAGTAAACTTAGAAAGCTTTTCAACTCTCTTCTTTTTTTAAAGACTTAGAATCAAGTTTAATTCTAACTAACTAACACAATAATCAACTCAGAATAACAATTAGTACCCTACAATTTTAAAACAAACTACTAACAAAATACACATCACAATACAATTACACAAAATAACAGTCTAACACATCACAAAATCCAAACCAATACACAAACATACATGTCTCAAGTCCAAAACATAAAAACACATCACATCACATATCTTAAGTCCAAACATAAAAATAAACAACACATCACAAGTCTCAAGTCCAAAGCACATAGTCTAACACATATTACAAACATAAAAATAAATCACTCAGTCCTCATCCTCATCATCCTCAGAATCACTGCTATTCCATACATTTGTAGGATCATAATCAGTGTATCTAGGATGTGGAGGAAATTTTACTCTTGGGTTACCCCTAATGAGGTTCTCCAGATGTGAATGAAATCTCTCTTCGTAGCACTTTTTCTTCTATTATACCCATCAATATGATCTGTAAAGCTTTATAAATTTCTTACCTTATCTGCGATATAATTGATATTGTCCATCATCCTCTGTAATAATTAATTTTAAGTTTCTGTGGACTCACCTCTAGAAGTAGAGGGTCTTGAGGTAGATGGTCTAGATGTAGTAGCAGTAGAGGTAGAAGCAGCAGATGCTCCAATCCATAACTCCTTGAAAATCCTCCTCTCAAGCCCAAAATAGAATGCTCCAAACATGACTTCACATTAACACTGGTAATTGGCTTCAAAGGCAACAATACTTCCTCTCAACTATCATATCTCACTCCAGCCTGCTCACATAAAGAAAAGATCAAGGAAGAAAATCCCAGATCTGGAGTAGTAGCGACAGTGGCAAAACTGATGATAGTCTGATAAATCAAAGCTCCAATGTTGATCAGCTTTCATTCGTGAATACAATAGTTCAACGCTGCCCTCTCCCTGGTGACTTCAGTGAGATGATTCATCTGTAACAAACGAGCATAAATAAAATAGTACCACACCTTTGAAGGTGCACTTAATTTTGAGGTGGCAAAGTTGACTCTCCTCTCATTTGTGATTTTCCAAAGTCCTCCTCCAACAGTCAAATAGGAAATAATCTTGTCTAGCTCCGTCACAGCAGGACAATGTTAGCATAAAAACACAAAGTCTCAGGCGTCAAATGGTAAAACATAATGATTACCTCTGGTGAAAAAGGTACCAACTTTCCTTGAACCATAACTCGATCTTCTTCAACCTCAGGGAGATTTGCATAAAACTCTCGAACTATATAAATAACTGCCACAGTACAAAAACAGCTGAATTGTTCCCACTGTCGGGGAACGATCAAATCTTTTATAGATCCATTGAGATTTTTGAATCAACGCTCCTGGATAAGCTTTCAAGATTACAGAGCATCACTATACCTATCTTGAGCTTTAGAACTCACAAATTTTCTCAAATCAAAGTGAATATTTCCTTTGCTCCTCCTCATTCTTGGTGTCATTCTATAAATTTCATAAAATTCCATAATAGCTTTGAAAATCAAGTCTAAACTACTAAACTAAACTTCCAAAAGCTTAAACTACTATTCCTATGTAATTCTTATAGATTTTTCCTCGTTTTTCACCATGAATATTAAATTTTTGACTTATTCCGAATGTACTCAAAATACATGGTAAAAATCTAAAATTTTTACATAGAAGTAAAGCTCTTACCTTTAAAAATCCGAATTTAGCAAATTTTTCCCAATTCCACCAAGAAATCTCTACTTAATGGCTTTCCCTAGTTCTCTAAATCACGAACTTGAGAGTAAGAAGATGACAGCGAGGGTAAAAATGGCAATTTTTGGGTTTAATTTTCACTTTTAACCGTTCACGAACTAGATTTCATGAACCGGAGCTTAAGCGCGGGTAAGTGGCGCTTAGGCGCCTGCCTCTCGGATTACATCACGCTTAAGCACAAGAATGTGGTGCTTAGGTTCCAGTGTATGATTTTAAAATTTTTAAATTTAAGTAAAATGCACTATTAGCCTAAGTATACCATTCCTAAATGGTCTCATATCATTTAAATGACTTTTATCATCTCCTGCAACTCTCCTCTCTCTCAAAATTCTCCCATATAACTGAATTTAATTCGAGATATAAATAACACTAATTTTCACAAAAATAAACATATACATTCATTCACAAAGTAGTACAAGTACATATAATTAATTCTCACTCCAAATATAGATCTGAAAATCTTCTAATTACAAACACTTAGCAAACTTAAACAATTAGACACATAAAAGTTATAAACACTAAAAACAAACACTAACACATAAGCACAATGATTCCTAAAAAAAAACTCAAACAAATAACTTAAATCCACTCTTCATTTGATGGGACAAACTCCGATCTTTCATTAGTCTCTTCTGGGGCAATCAGAATATAAAGTTGATAAAACGGACAGTGGTGATGATCTCTGATACTATCTTCTTTAATCCATTTTAGTTTAAGAGACATCTCCTTATCTGCTTCCTCTATATAACTAATATGACTGAATTTCATTTTCAATTTTCATCTAATATGCTCTAGATGTGCATGAATCTCAATTACCTTTATTTCTAGTAAAGCCATGATAGTCTCAATTTTGTTGATCTTTTCTGATATTCCTTCAATACTAACGGCTAGGAAACTATTATACAACTCTTGCGCACTTTGAATAATGAATTTATTTCTCATGGTCTCTTCCTTCTTCTTCAAATCCATCTCCCATGAAGACATCTTATCAAAATCTCTCCCTCTCTTATACTTTTAGGGCTAAAAATGATCTGGGGTGAAATTCCTTCATAAAGCCCTTCTATTTATATGCTTAAATCCTTCTAATAACTTTTAGGCATGTCTTGGAAGTGCCTTGGAAAGTTTTTACAAACCAATTGGAGGTTAAATCTGATAGAATCTTAATTTTGCACATGTTTTCTAACTGTCGTGCTTAAGCGCCAGTGCTCAAATTTGCACCTGTCAACTTAATGTCCGAATTCTCATTCTAACATGTCTAGGTTACTAAACAAAGTCTTAAAATTAATAATAACACATAATAGTCTAAAAAATAATACCAAAATTTTTTTAATCACACACAAATAACAATCAAAGCTAAAACACACTGATAACTATGGGTTACTCCCACAAAGCGCTTGGTTTTACGTCGTTAGTCTGACGTAACCAGTGCTTATTCTGGTTGACCCAACATCATTCAATCGTTAAATTTATGTTAATCCCCTATAAAATAAGGTTTCAGTTTATGAACATTAACTTTAAACACTTTATCAGTTTTAAGATCTTTAATATCCATAGCTCTATAATGATAAACATTCATCAAAACAAATGGGCGCATCCACGTGGACTTAAGTTTGCCTGAAAAATAATCTTAACCTTGCATTATATAGCAAAACTTGTTGCCCTGGCTGAAAATTTTTAGTAAGAATCTTCGATCATTCCACATCTTTATCTTTTCTTTGTAAATCTTAGCACTTTCATATGATTAGTTCCTTGTCTCTTCAAGCTCATTTAATTGCAATAATCCTTTCTCACCAGCATCTTTTAAATTATAAATGAACTCTTTAATCTCCCAATAAGCTTTATGCTAAAGTTTAACCGGTAAGTGACAAACTTTCCCAAATATAAGCCTATACGGGGATATTCCTATAGGTGTTCTATATGTTGTCCTATAAGCTCACAAAGCATAGTCAAGTTTGACTGACCAATCCATTTTTGTTGGATTTACAGATTTATCCATAATTGTTTTATTGTCTTGATTGGATAATTCAGTCAAACCACTTGTCTGAGGATGATAAGCAGTAGAAATTATATGATTTATATGATATTTCTTTAATGACTTCTCCATTATGATTTCCTCCAATAGTTATGATAACTCTCAGCATCTCAAATCCACAAAATATGTTTGTTTTCAAAAACTTTGCAACACTTTGAGCATCACATTGAGGTAAAGCAACAACTTCTATCCATTTGGATACATAGTCCACTACTAACAGTACATATAAATTCCCGAAAGATTGTATAAATGGTCCCATGAAATCTAATCCCCAGACATCAAATACTTCAACTTCTAGCATATAATTGAGGGGCGTCTCATTTCTTTTAGAATTATTGCCTACTCGTTGACATCTATCACAAGTTTTGATATAAGCATTAACATCCATAAAGATAGTAGACCAATAAAATCCAGATTGTAAAATTTTGTATGTTGTTTTATCAACACCAAAATGTCCCCCAAAATTATGAATTATGACATTTTTGGATAATTTCATAAGTTTCTTCTAATGTTACACATCTTCAAATAATTTATAATTTCATAAGTTTCTTCTAATGGTACACATCTTTGAATAATTAAATCCTTTCCTTATTTATTAATTTCATAAGTCTCTTCTAAAGCACACATTTTTGAATAATCAGATCCTTTCCATTTTTATATAAAAATGGGTTATCCAAAAAATAAGTCTTAGCTTCAGAAATAAATTTCCTCTTCTATTGGTATGTCATTCCATAGGGTATAATATCAATAACAATAAAGTTCACAATGTCAACATACCACGAAACATACCACTCATTAATTTTGAATAGTTTTTCATCTGGAAAATGTTCATTAATTTCTTTTTCAAAATAGAGTAGTTTTTCAAACTCAAGCCTAGACAAATGATTAGTAATTTGATTTTCAGTTCCCTTCCGGTCTACTATTGTAAAATCAAATTCTGGCAGAAGAAGAATCCATCTTATAAGTCTTGGTTTAGCATCTTTTTTTTCATTAGGTACTTAATAGCAAAATGTTCTGTATGCACTATGTAATGAGTTCTAATTAAATATGATCTAAATTTATCAAAGTCATATACTATTGCTACTTATTCTTTTTCAGTTGTTATATAATTAATTTGAGTTTCATTAAGACTTTTACTAGCATAGTAAATTACTTTAAAAATTTTATCTTATCTTTGTCCTGAAAGCAATAGCATAATCACTAGCATCACACATTAGTTCAAAAGGTTTTTCCCAATCTGGTGAAATTATAATTGCTGCAGTGCTAAATTTTCTTTTAATAACTCATAAGCTTTTAAGCACTCTTCATTAAATTTGAAAATTACATCTTTCTCCAGTAAATGACATAAAGGCTTAGAAATTTTTGAAAATTCTTTAATATATCGCCTATAGAATCCAGCATGCCCTAAAAAACTCCTAATTTCCTATACATTGGTTGGATAAGGTAAATTAGTGATCACTTGAATTTTAGCAGGATCTACTTCCATAACATTTTATGATATTTGATGTCCTAAAACACTTCCTCCTGCTACCACAAATTGACATTTTCCCCAGTTAAGGACTAAATTTGTTTCTTCATAGCTCTTAAAAACTTTAGATAAATGTTCTAAACACGAGTCAAATGAAGTTCCAAACACTGAAAAATAATCCATAAAAACTTCAATTTATTTTTAAATTAAATCACAAAAAAATACCATCATACATATTTGAAATGTAGCAAGGGCATTACATGAATCAAAGAGCACTCTTTTAAAAGCAAATGTACCATAAGGACTGGTAAAAGTTATTTTCTCTTGATCCTCAGGAGTTATTTGTATTTGGTGATAACTGGTATATTCATCCAGAAAACAAAAGTATTTATGCTCAGCTAGTCTATCCAGCATTTGATTTAAGGTAGTAGAAAATGATCTTTCCTAATGACAAGATTTAATTTTCTACAATCAATGCATATTTTCCCTGTGGAATTTAATTTAGAGTTTGAATCATCTAGGGAGAATCTAACTAAAAATTTAAGAAACCTAAAATTGTCATATAGAGATCCATTTCTTATATATTTTAAGGATGATATTAATATGCAAAATGAAAATATTAGTAGAAGACTATTTGATCTTGAAAGAAACTTGAATAAGAATAATTGGAATCAATTTAAGAAGTTGAAAGAAAAAAAAAATTTGAGGATTTAAAAGAAATCCCAGGATCTAGAAAAGATTTGAAGTTTGATTGTTGTTTACTTACATGGAAATTTTTTCTAGGAGGCAATCTTTCGTTGGGCTAGTGACGTTAAACTAAGTGCTTAGTCGGAGGCAACCCATGGTTATCAGTGTTTTTTAATTTAGTATGTTTGTGAGTAGTGATTTGTTTTGTTGTATTGTGTTTGTTTTAGTATGGATTGATCAATTTGATTGATGTTAGCAAATTTTTGGATTGTTAGTGGTTTGATTTGATCTTTTGTGTCAGAAAGTCGGTGATTCCTTAACTTCTTATTATGGCTAACGTTGTATATGTTCTCTTGTAGTATTTGGATTGATGAGTCAACTTCGATTTGGGTCTCATCTAGACTTGAGTTTTACAGAAGACATCTTGAGTTTGGACAGTGATAGTTCCATCAGAATTCTGTTATTTCCTTTCTCTGACCTTGTTTTCATTTGGTAAGAGTAATAAACCAACTTGATGAGTAACATGTGGATCATCTAGCACTATCTTTGCAACTGTTAGAGGTGCACACTTATGGGGATAAAGTGATATCGGAAGTTGGTGTTCGTGGCCCAACTTAACTGGGGCAATCTTGTCCATGTGGATAACCATATAAAATTCATGGAAGGCAAATAAGTTTTTGTAGAGATTCTATTAAAAATTAGAAGTAAGGTAGTGAGATTCAATGAGTTAAGGGATGAATTAACCTCTTTTATCATCTGTGCTTGTGTTTTGTGTTACAACATTATAAATGACTTCCAAAACATTTATATATTCTTATGTTGATACCTATTATCCTTGTTAGACTTTTCTTTTGTTCAATTTCATTTTAACATGTCTTAGTTTAGATTTAATTTCTGTTGCATATTCTTTTGTCTCGATGAATACTTATATAAGTTTCTGATAGACATTTGTGGTAGATAGAATTTTTGAATGGTTTTTCGTCCTTCTTATATTTTATGTACTAAGTGCTATACATGTTAAAAATCAAGTTTGGGGGGAAGAAAAACGTTTTAAAATTTTTTTGTTGCTCCAGTTCATATAATATTGTCTGTGTGTTAAAGTAGTCATTTACTTTGTAATTTTCATGTTATATATGTTGATTTAAGATTTACTACTACACACCCATTTTTACTACTTGTACCTGAACTTTTTTTATATTTAGAACCATGTGATAGATAATTTTGTTAAATTTATCTCTCTTCATACTTGATATGTAATGTAATGTTTTTAAATTATTAAAGAATCAAATGTGGGGGGATGAAAAATCATTTTAAAGCTTAACTTTATTTGTCCTTAGTAGACAGTATTTAATTTGATATCAATTTTTAAATAAAATGGGGTATGTGGTGTTTATCTTTAGGATACTAAACTTTTGATTTTTAGGAATGATATAGAAGAATTAAGTAAATAAGTTAGTAATAATGATGAAACTAAAGTTAACATATTTACAAAGAAATAGTAGGGGAATGATTTTACAATTTATAGTAGGAAAAATTAACTTTTTTTTAAAATTAAATATTTTTAAAATAATACTTTTTAAAGAATTAAGATTCTATGAAAATTCTTTTTTCAAAAATTGATACTAGTTTTTAAGTTACGGATAGAAAATAAGTTTTAAACTTTAGAGAGGGATAATGAAATTCAAAATCATTAAAGGTCTACCCACATATAGTAATCCTCACCTAAAAAAGAGTAAGGATTAACAAGATCCAGAAAGAAAAGAGGAAAGAAAAAAGAAAAAGAAGAAGAAAAGAGAAACAAGAAAAGAAAAGAAAAGTATAAAAATGTGAGGAGGGGATTGAGGAATAGGACCTAATTAAAATTTTGGTTTCACTTGAATCTTTCTAAGGAAGAAAAATTAAGATCAAACCTTTGCTTAATTTCTGAAAGTATTTGTAACAATTATTTTCAATAAAGATGTCATAAATTCTAAAATTAAAAATATTCTAAAAATCCAAAGTTCGGGGAAATTTCAATTAAGTTTGATTAAATAGAAAAGCAGCATTCCTAAATTTCATACTAAATGTTTTGATACCTTAGATATCATCTACTTTACTAAAAATTCTTCTAAGTTGGAGTATAACATTTCTACAACTAAATTTTAGTTATCTAAAAGAATAAACCCACAACCAGAGATTAACTATTTTGGTTTTTTAAGTTATAGAGTAGCTTGAGTCCAAGTAAAGTTTATATTTGGGGGAATTGATCCACTATAAAATTGCCTCTTTTTTATGAACATTTTATATCCATTTTTACGGATATTATGCTTTATTGAAAGGTATTTTTTGTGCTTTTTGTTACATTAGCAAGAAAATAAGTTTAAGAGCAAAATTGAGCAAAAATACATCAAAAAGAAGCAAAATGGGATAAACTAGAGAAAATTGATGAAACCGGCTGAACTGGCGCCGAGGCGCCAGATGCAGATCGCGGCTGGTGCCTAGGAGCTACGGTTGTTTTCTAGAAGATCCATTGAATGAGGCCGAATTTTGATGAGATGTCTAAAAACCCTTGGTCATTTTCGAAGCTTTATATATAGGGATTAATTCTAGACATCATGGGAGAGTTCTAGAGTTGTTTTGAGAAAAGGAGGCACCCATCTAGAGTGGGCGGCCTCTTTAGTGAGGTTGTGTGTGTCTTTGTGATTTCCAGAGTATTGTGAGTCTTGCGAAGTCAAAGAAGTTAGAGAACTTCAAAGGAGTACCTGTGGAAACATTTCAGATAAGTTTTTGTATCTTTTTCTTTAATTATTATACTTTGGATTTAAGTTTTATAAATATGTTTTATTTTATTATCCCCATGTGTTCTAAGTAGGTTTTCTCTTTCTCCTTAAAAAATGAAGTAATCAAGTGGTGGTTTTGATTTGTATTGAATTTTTTTCTTATTCCACTAATTTATCAACGTATTTTCACCAATTTTTCAATTACTTTGCGAACTGGTCATTTATTTTGTTAAAATTTTTTGAGAAACTTATAGAACTAAGAGGGCTAAGATTTTTGTAACTAGTGAGTATCACATTTCACATTGGAAAGACCCGTGTCAATCATCCGAGGGGGGAGTGCAAATAAATAGGGAGGTAAAATTTGATGGGCGTATATTTGATGTTTCTAAGGTGATAGGCTAGATTCTATTATCAATTTGGTCTAAAGTTTAGAACTAAGGGTCACAGGTAGGTTCTATAGAGAGGGCATAGTGGGTAATCTAGGAGTGAGAGATTAGAACTTACACAATACTACTATACATGCTAACGCCATATTTAGAGTAGCTAGTGTTCTTTACACATAAAAAACGTAAAGAATAGGTATGCTCCTATTTGTCACAATACCACAGTTAAACATTTAAACATTTGAAATCTTACACTGATTATGAATTATTTGCAAGGAGGTAGTCTACTTAAGTATCTCAAATTTTCTAATTTTAGTTAATTAGAAAAATACGCATTTACTTATAATTTGTAGTCGTAGTAATTAGTAAATTGTATTTCATAATTGAATTACTTTCATTTTTTCCAAGATTACATTCTACTGTTTAAAGTAAAGGTTTTTTTATTCATATACATAAAGTTACCACCTTCCCTGTGGGATCGATACTGGGAGTTTTTAAGAAAACTCTATTACTTGATAATGCGTATACTTGCATAGTACCCCTATGTGTAAATTATTTTCTAAATTTTATAATATATCAATTTTACACACTAGTCGTTAAATATAATTTGGGTCAAGTTTTTGCCCATCTTTTGTAAATTAAATTACTACATTATTGAGGGTCGAGTCATCTGTCAATGAATGAAACCTACTCACTTGGAGGAGAGGAGAGGTCTCAAGAACTCCGAGTTCCTCCTGCTAAGGAATCTCCTTTATGTGAGCTAATTCTATAGCCTTGGCCTTGGCAACTGATAAACCTAAAATATATAGTGTTTTTAAACACATTTTATACCTATTTTTAAGATATTGCGCTTTAATGGAAGGTATTTCTATGTGTTTCTTTTAGGCACAAGTAAAAAGGTGAAAAATGCTAAAAGGAGTGAAAAATGGTCAAACTTCGAGCAAAAAGTTAAAATGGTGCAAAAGTGTTTTGGCGCCTAAGCACCATATCCGACACTTAAGTGTCGGTGAAACAGAGAAGGCCGTGCCTAAGCGCCAGAGGCACCACGCTTAAGTGTCAGAGGCAGTTATGTGACGGTTTACTTCATTTTTCCAAATTTTGATAGGACATTTGAGTCACCTATTGGCTAAAGAGGGTGTTTATGTCCACTAGAAACAAAAATATGGTTAGAAGACTTATGAAAGGAGGCATCCTTTGGAAAATACATCTAATTGGGACACATTTTGAAGAGTTCGCAAGGCACCTCTTGGAGATTTATAAAACAAGAAAGTTGAGACTTTTTGAAGTGTGCTTGAAAGTTTTGAAAAGTGATGGAAAGGGGGAGTTTTGACAAATAATTTTAGAGTGTTTTTCAGGCACCACAAATTTACTTTATCCTTTTTGTATTTAGTTTTATTGTGAGAGTCAAGAGTGTTGTAAAAGAGAAGAGATTCAAAGGAACTTCAAGAGTTTGGTGGAGGAATTGAGATAATTTTTTATCTTTTATTTTTAAACTACTTTTGGTTTTAATTGAGATGTCTTGTTGGTTTGACAATGACTTCTACTTTTAAACTAAATTTTGGTTTTGTTTTCTCCATGAATTCTGAGTAGTTTTCTTTATATATCTTATTAAAATGATGAGTAATTAAAGTGTTGGATTGAAGTTGTGGAGAGTATTGATCTTTAATGTTAGAAGAAGTTGTAATGATTTAAATCCATGTACTTCATTTACTTCTTGATTTGGCCTATCTGGATGTTAAAATTTGCTGTGAGAACATGTAAGAACATGCTTGTATTGTCTTATTCAACAATTGGAATAAATCACATAAGGTTGAATGAATGAGAATGTAATTCATATGATTTAGTGCAAACAAATAGGAAAATAATCTTTGAAGTGTATAGAGTTAGAGGACCTTAAATTGGCAAGTTAAAACACCCAACTTGGTTTATTGTTTTAGGTTCTAGAACAAGATCTTAGCCCCATGGTGGAGGGAATCGAGGGAACACTAAAGTGAGCGCTAGTATCTTCCCTGCCTAGCCTGTCTTCAGAACTGTTCAAACTTAAATTAGTCAATATTTTTATAGCATCTTTAGTAAGGGTAAAGAGTATTATTGCTCCTATTTGACATAACACAATTTGCATACTTCCACAACAGAATTTCTATATTTATTACTGACTCATGATAAGGAGAAAGATATTTTCATATTTAGTGTTTTTCTTTTTACATTAATTAATGTTATCTTTAGAAGTTTGTTTTGTAAAAATATCAAAAATACCAAAAAGAATTTAATTTTACCTAATGTGAAAATATCTATAGTTTAAATAATTATCTTTTTAAAATAGAAGGTTTGTTGATAAATAGTACATATTGCTTATTTTCTCTGTAGCTTCAATATTTATGTTTTAATCAAAAAGTCTTATATTACTTGATAACTATATGTATACTTGCGTAGTATCCCGATATATATATATAAAAATTAAAATTTTAAATTCATATTTTCTTAAGGATCAGGATTTTGGTTATGTTGTAAAATAAGGAAACATAAGTGAAAAATATCATCAAAGACATTATTATACTGTTGCATATAAAAAGTCGGGATCAAGTTTTTGCCACCGTTGCCAGAAAAGATTTCAAAAATTTATTGAAACCAAATTTATATTTTAGAAAGTCTTATTTAAAATTTATAAGTTGTTATATGAATATCTTATTATAGTATTTTATTTTATGTTAGCGTATGTGTAGTTCAGGTTCTGAAGGACTAGTGCCCTACGATTCTGAATTATACAAAACTGTTAAAAAAATTAGAAATAGCAAAAAATTTATAAATTTTGAAAAATCTAAAAAACATTTTAGAAATGGCAAACCAAAATGATCAAAATGTTGAAATTCATCAAGAATATAGACCTTTACAAGATTATGCCAACCATATGGTAAATGAACTTCATTGTAGTATTAAAAAATCTACTATAGTAGCTAATTCATTTGAACTTAAACCTTCTATTATCCATATCAAAAAATCAGTTTGGGGGATCACCAACTGAAGATCCAAATTTACATCTTGCTAATTTTCTAAAATTATGCGCTACATTTAAATACGATGGTGTATCAGATGATGCCATAAGACTTAGGTTATTTCCTTTCTCAATGAGGGATAGAGCTAAGATGTGGTTGAGTTTATTAGCACCTGGATCTTTCAGAACTTGGGGTGATTTAGCACAAAAAGTCCTTGCTAAATATTTTTCACCATAAAAAACTGCAAAACATAGAAATTATATTACATCTTTTAATCAGTTTAAAGTTGAATGTATTTATGAAGCATGGGAACAATTTAAAGAACTCTTAATAAAGTGTCCACACCATGCTATACTAGAATGGTTAATAATTCAAACTTTTTATAATGGATTAGTTGGGTCTATTAGATCTATTATCGATGCCGTTGCTGGTGGTTCTTTGATGTCAAAACCATTTCATGATGCTTATGCTTTAATTGAAGAAATGGCTACCAATAATTTACCTTCTTAGAGGGTGAATCCTAAGAAAGTAGCCAATATTCATGATTATGATGCATTTACTTTGTTAGCAAATAAAGTTGCTACAATTTCGAGGAAGTTAAAACAATTTGGAATGAATTTTTTTCAACCTATCTCCATGATTGAAGAAAATTGATTAGGCAAAATGGTAGATTCTCAAGCATCATTATAAGCTTTGAATGCCATAAATAATAAGCAGAATAACCCATATTCAAACTATTATAACCCAAGTTAGAAGAACCATCCCAACTTTAATTGGAATAATACTACGGGTGGTAATAATCAGCAATGTGGGAACAATCAATGAAACCCATTGGGAAATTAGAACAACCAATGGAATAATAACAATAGATCTACTTATCCTCCAGTTTTAAACAGTAATACACAATTTTAGGAGAATAAGTTATATATAGAAGAAGTAGTGTTACAAATGGGAAATCAGTTATAAAGTCAAGGAGCTACAATTAGAAATACTGAGAAACAACTGGGACAAATTACAAATTCAGTAAGTAATAGATCCCAAGGAACACTTCCTAATAATACTAAAACAAGTCTGAAATATCAGAATAAAGAGCAAGTAATAGACGTTCAACTTAGAAGCGAAGAGAGTTGGAAGGTAGGGTTCAAAAAGAAACTGAAGTAGAGAGAGAAGAAATTGAAGAATAAAAAGACGATGCTCCAAAAGATTTTGAAAGACCTATTTCTCTACTTAAAGTTAACTTAGAAAGCCACCACCTCCATTACTTCAGAGACTTCGTCAACAGAAGTTGGATAAGCAATTTTCAAAATTCATGGAAATTTTTAAGAAGCTAAAAATTAATATTCCACTTGCTGAAGCCTTAAAACAATTGTCAAGCTATGTAAAGTTTATGAAGGATATTCTCAATAGGAAAAGGAAGTTTAAAGATAATGAGACTGTTGCACATAGTGATGAGTACAGTGCAATTATTCAGAAGAAGCTTCCTGAAAAGCTTAAGGATCCAAGTAGCTTAACAATTCCATGTGGGATAGGAGATAGATTTTATGGGAAAGCCTTATGTGATTTAGGTACAAGCATTAACCTTATGCCATTATCAATATTCAAAAGATTGGGATTTAGAGAAATAACCCCTATTACTGTAAATGTGCAGTTAGCAGATCATTCAATAACTTACCCTAAAGGAGTTATAGAAGATGTCCTAGTGAAAGTGGATCAATTTATCTTCCTGTAGAATTTCATTATGTTGGATACGGAGGAAGATAAAGAGATACCTATCATTTTGGGGAGACCTTCCCTAGCCACAGGAAGAGCAATGATAGATGTGCAAAAAGAGGAATTAACAATGCACGTCAATGATCAAACTGTTGCTTTTACCATTTCAAAATTAATGAAATATCCTGCAAAAGGCATATATGATGAATGTTATAGAATGGATGTTATAAGATATCTGAGGGAATGTCGTTTCAAAACTAATTATGAAGAAAAATTTGAAGTAAAATTTTTGGAACACGAGCAAGAAGAGGAATTAGTTCAATGTGAAAACCTTGTTAAGGAAGATTCAAACTATGTTCGAGAAAGTTTTGAAATTTTAGACAGGATAGAGAAAGATAAATCATTTTGTCCATCAATAAAAAAACCTCTAGAACTTGAGTCTTAGTTACTTCCTGATCATTTAAAATATGCCTTTTTAGGTGATTCCTCTACTTTATCGGTTATAATTTCCCCAAAGTTAACTATGGAAGAAGAAGAAAGGTTGATGAAAATTCTGAAATATTTTAAGAAAGCCTTTGGATGGACAATTACTGATATTAAATGAATCAGTTCTTCAATTTGTATGCATAGAATTCATATGGAAGGGAATTGCAAACCCAGGGCTGATACTCAAAGGAGATTGAATCTTGTTATGAAAGAAGTTATTAAGAAAGAAATTTTAAAGTGGTTAGATGTTGGAATTATCAATCCTATTGCAAATAGTGCATGGGTTAGTCCAATTCACTATGTTCCTAAGAAAGGAGGAGTAACTGTGACTTTGAATGAACATAATGAGTTAATACCTACTAGACAAGTCACAGGGTGGCAAATATGCATTGACTATAAAAAATTTAATCTTGCCACTAGGAAAGATCATTTTCCACTACCCTTTCTAGATTAAATGTTGGATAAACTAACAAGGCATACATTCTTTTATTTTTTAAATGGATATACCGGTTATCACCAAATACAAATAACTCTTGAGGATCAAGAGAAAATAACTTTTACCAGTCCTTACAGTACCTATGCTTTTATAAGAATTTTCTTTGGTTTATGTAATGCCTCTTCTACAATTCAATGAAGTATGATGGTAATTTTTTTGTGATTTAATTGAAAAAGGAATTTAAGAATTTATGGATGATTTTTTTGTGTTTGGAATTTCATTTGACCCATGGTTAGAACATTTATCAAAAGTTCATAAGCGCTGTGAAGAAACAAATTTAGTCCTTAACTAGAAAAAAAGTCAATTAATGGTAGCAGGAGGAATTGTATTAGGACATAAAATATCAAAAAATGGTATGAAGGTTGATCTTGCTAAATATCAAGTGATCGCTAATTTACCTTATCGAACAAATGTAAGGGAAATTTGGAGTTTTTTAGGACATGCTGGATTCTACATGTGATATATTAAAGACTACTAAAAAATTGCTAAGCCTTTATGCCATTTACTGATGAAAGATGCAATTTTTAATGAAGAGTGCCTAAAAGCTTTTGAGTTATTAAAAGAAAAATTAGTCATTGCACAAGTTATAGTTTAACTAGATTGGGGAAAATCTTTTGAACTGATGTGTGATGCTAGTGATTAAGCTATTGGAGTTGTTTAAGGACAAAGATATGATAAAATTTTTATAAAGTAATTTACTATTCTAGTAAAACTCTTAGTTAAACTTAAATTAATTATACAAAAACTAAAAAAGAGTTATTAGCAATAGTATATGTCTTTGATATAAATTTAGATCATATTTAATTGGAACTCTTTGCGTAGTGCATACAGATCATTTTGTTATTAAGTACTTAATGAAAAAGAAGGATGTTAAACCAAGACTTATAAGATGGATTCTTCTTTTGACTTTGAAATAGTAGATAGGAAGGGAACTGAAAATCAAATTGTTTGTCATTTTTCCAAGCATGATTTAAAAAAACCACTCTATTTTGAAAAAGAAATTAATGAACATTTTTCAGATGAAAAACTATTCAATATTAATGAGTGGCGTGTTTCGTGGTATGCCAACATTGTGAACTTACTTGTCAGTGATATTATACCCTATGGAATGACTTACCAACAGAAGAGGAATATTATTTCTGAAGCTAAGACTTATTTTTTGGATCACCCATTTTTATATGAACAAGGAAAGGATGTTATTCTTTAAAGATGTGTACCTTTAGAAGAGACTTATGAAATTATCCAAAAAATTCATAGTTCTGCTTTTGGGGGACATTTTGGTGTTCATAAAATAGCATACAAAATTTTACAAATGAGATTTTATTGGCCTACTATCTTTAGAGATGTTAATGCTTACATTAAAACTTGTGATGGATGTCAATGAGTAGGCAATTTTTCTACATGAAATGAGATGCCCCTTAATTATATGCTAGAAGTTAAAATATTTGATGTTTGGGGATTGGATTTCATGGGACCATTTATACCATTTTTCAGAAATTTATATATATCGTTAGCAGTTGACTATGTATCCAAATGGATGGAAGCTAATGCTTTACCTTGATGTGATGCTCAAAGTGTTGCAAAATTTTTAAAAACAAACATGATTTGTAGATTTGGGATGCCGAGAGTTATCATAACAGATGGGGGAAGTCATTTCAGAAATTCCATAATGGAGAGAAAATTAAAGAGATATCATATAAACCATAAAATTGTTACTGATTATCATCTTTAGACAAGTGGTTTGGCTAAATTATCCAATCAGGAAATTAAAAGAATTATGGAGAAATCCATGAATCCAACAAAAATGGAATGGTTAGTCAAACTTGACTATGCTTTGCGGGCTTATAGGATTGCATATAGAACTCTTATAGGAATGTCCCCATATAAGCTAGTATTTGGGAAAGTTTGTCACTTACAAGTTGAACTTGAGCATAAAGTTTATTGGGCGATTAAATAGTTCAATTATAATTTGACAGATGCTGATGAGAAAAGATTATTGCAATTAAATGAGCTTGAAGAGATAAGGAATGAATCTTACGAGAGTGTTAAGATTTACA
Source organism: Phalaenopsis hybrid cultivar (assembly GCA_002079205.1). Taxonomy (NCBI): domain Eukaryota; kingdom Viridiplantae; phylum Streptophyta; class Magnoliopsida; order Asparagales; family Orchidaceae; genus Phalaenopsis; species Phalaenopsis hybrid cultivar. The sequence goes on from JXCR01005265.1 coordinate 417,625, forward strand.
AAGAAAAGATGAAGATGTAGAATGATCGAAGGATTCTTATTAAAAATTTTCAGCCAGGGGAACAAGTTTTGCTATATAATGCAAGGTTAAGATTATTTCCAGGAAAACTTAAGTCCAGCTGGATGGGGCCATTTGTTGTGATAAAATTTTATCCTTACGGTGTTGTGGATATTAAAGATCCTAAAAATAAGAAATTGTTTAAAGTGAATGGGCATAAACTGAAACCTTATTTAGTCGGAGATCAGTATAAATTTAATGATCAAATGATGTTCGGTCAACCGGAATAAGCCTTGGCTACTTCGGGCAGACGACGTTAAACCAAGCGCTTTGTGGGAGGTAACTCACAGTTATCAGTGTGTTTTGCTTTGATTATTGTCTGTGTGAGATTAAGAAATATTGGGTAGTATTTTTGAGATTATTATGTGTTAGTATTGATTTTAAGACTTTATTTAGTGATCCAAACATGCTAAAATGAGAATTTGGACGTTAAGTTTACTGGTACAAAATTGAGCACTCGCTCTTAAGCGCCAATATTTGGCGCTTAAGCATAGGAGTTAAAAATTGCGTGTGAAATTCAGGTTCTAGAAGGTTTAACCACCAATTGGTTGACTAAAATGTGCCAAGGTAGTTTTAGGACGTGTCTAGGAGTTACTAGAAGGATTTAAGCCTATAAATAGAAGGGTTTTGTGAAGGAATTTCACTCCTGATCATTTTTAGCCCTAAAGTCTAAGAGAGAGAGAGAGATTTTGAGAAGATGTCTTCATGGGAGATGGATTTGAAGAAGATGGAAGAGACCATGCAGAAGAGATTCATTAGTCAAAGTGCACAAGAGATGTATAACGATTTCTTAGTTGTTAGTATTGAAGGAAATATCAGAAAAGATCAACAAAATTAAGACTATCATGGCATTACTAGAGATAAAGGTAATTGAGATTCATGCACATCTAGAGCATATTAGATGATAATTGAAAATGTAATTTAGCCATACTAGTTATATAAAGGAAGCGGATAAGGAGATGTATCTTAAACAAAAATGGATGGAAGAAGATAGTATCAAAGCTCGTCACCACCGTCTGTTTTATCTACTTTATATTCTAATTGCTCTAGGAGAGACTAATGAAAGACCAAAATTTATCCCAACAAATGAAGAATGGAATTAAGTTTAGTGTTAAAGTTTGGTTGTTAGGAGTTATTATTTTATGTGTTAAATGTTAAATACTATTATTAGAGTTTATATTACTTTGGTTAGTGTTTGTATTTAGAAAGATTTTCTCATCTTAGATTATTTGAAGTGAAAACTAAGTGTTATATGTATTTGTACTAGTTTTTGAATGAATGTTTATGTTTGTTTGTGTGAAAATTTGTGTTATTTTAATCTCGAATCAAATGAGTTACATTGGAGAAATTTGAAAAAAGGAGAGTTAAGGGAGAGGAAAATAGTCGTTTTAGTGTTATGAGACCAATTAGGGGTGGTATAGTTAGGTTTAAATAGCATATTAATTAAGTTCAAAAATTATGCACTAGGGCCTAAGCGCCACATTCTCGTGCTTAAGCACGATGTAACCAAAGAGGCAGGCGCTTAAGCGCCACTTATCCGAACTTATCCGCACTTAAGTGCCAGTTCCGTATACGACAATGAGAATGATTTTACTATTTTTCTATTGTAGCCTTTATTTCTGTAGTTAGGGAGTTCTATGCTAACCTTCTAGAGGCTGAAGATGATCGAATCATGGTTAGAGGAAAATTGGTACCTTTTTCACTGGAGGTGATCAATATGTTTTACCATCTACCACCTGTTACTTTATGTTTTTATGCAAACTATAGTCTTACTGAGATGGAGCTAGATAAGATTATTTCCTATTTGATTGTTCGAAGAGGGCTATGGAAAATTATAAATGAAAGAAGATTTAATTTTTCCACCTCAAAGTTGAGTGCACCTTCGAAGGCATGTCACTATTTTATTTCGGCCCGTCTATTAACGACCAATCATCTCAGCGAAGTTACCATAGAGAGAGAGAAACGTTGAGATATCGTATTCAAGAAGGAAAGCTCATCAACATTAGAGCTTTGATCTATCACACTATCATTAATTCTGCCACTGACGTTACTATTGCAGGTTTGGGATTTGCTTCCTTGATCTTTTCTTTATGTGAGCAGGCTGGAGTGAGATATGAAAGTTGGAAGTAAATATTGTTGCCTCTAAAGCCAATTACAAGTGTTAATGTGAAGTCATATTTGAAGCATTCTATTTTTGGCTACAGAGGAGGATTTTTGAGGAGTTATGGATTGGAGCATCTGCTGCTTCTACCTCTACTGCTTCTACATCTAGACCATCTACCTCAAGACCATCTACTTCTAGAGGTGAGTCCACAGAAACTGAAAATTAATTATTATAGAGGATGATGGATAATATCAATTATACCACAGATAAGGTAAGAAATTTAGAAAGCTATGCACATCATATTGATGTGTATAATAGAAGAAAAGTGATTATTAAGAGAAATTTCATTCATCTCTGGAAAACCTCATTAAGGGTAACCAAGGAGTGCAATTTCCTCCATATCCTAGATACCCTAATTATGAGCCTGCAGATGTCTAGAATAGCGGTGATTCATAGGATGATGATGAGGAGGACTAATTTATTTTTATGTTTGTAATATGTGTTGGACTACGTGGTTTGAACTTGCTACATTTGCATTTGTGTGCCTGTTTAGACCTTGTGATGTGTGAGACTTTTATTTTGTTTAATTGTATTATGATGTTGTGTTTTGGTAGTGCTTTGCTTTAAATTCTTGAGTAGTAATTATTGTTGTGTGTTGATTATTGTGTTTTAGTTAGATAGGATTGAACTTACTTGTATGTTATGTGAAAAGTTAAAAATCTTGCTAACTTTGCTTTTAAATTTCAAACCCAGAAAACTATTACCCTATATTTTTCTTTTATCTTTTAGTGTGTTTGTTTTTATGTCGACACTAGAAATCAAAGTTAGTGTGTTAGTTTGTTTTTATGCTTGTACCCACTACTTATAAGTGTATTGAATCTTGAAATAAAAATGATAGAAAATTGATCAAAAATTAATTTTACTCTTGTTCTTAGATTTATACATGTATAATTATGGTATAGAAATTCTAGTAAGCATGTTATTTCAATTTTCATTCCTGGTTATATATATTTGCTGCTAAACTGTGTAATCTTGTCAAAAATTTAAGTTTGGGGGAGATAAAAAATATTTTCAAAACTTGAATTTTATTTGTTCTCAAATGTGCTACAAGTGACTTTTATTTGAAAAAAAGAATGATCATGTATATGAAGTTATATTAGGGAAGTAAAATATGATTATAGAAATGAGTAAGAAAATTTAATTAAATTTTTTTAATAATGATGAAAAACTTTCAGTTAAAATTTTTTAGTCTAGAGAATGCTAAATATAGCGTAACTATCTTTAGTAAGAAAAATTGTATATTTGAAAAATTTAGAAATTTAGACTTTTATTTTTAATACTTAAATTTCTTTTATTAAAAATAATTTTCAAAGCTATTTTATATTTTTAAGTAAAATATTTATATCATGACTTTGCTTTAGAAAAGGAGAAGTGGAAATCAAACCATTAAAGGCCTATCCAAATATAGTAATCCTTGCCAGAAAAAGAACAAGAAAAAGAAAAAGAAAAAAATAAAAGAAAAGAAAAAAAAGAAAAAGAGAAGAAAAGAAAAAGAAAAAGAAAAAGAAAAGAAAAAAAAGTAAGGGAGGAGAAGCTTGAGAATTAGTGCCTAATCAAAGACTTGAGAAACTCTTAAGCATAGGGATATAATATGGTAAGTAAAATTAGTTTTAATAAAAATTTTTAAGTGGAGATAATAAAAGGATAAAATTCTAAATTTGGAAAATCTACAATATCTTTGAATTAGATAGAAACTCATATTTTCATATTTCTTAACATTAAAAATTTCTAAACTTTAAGTTGGTCTCATTTACTAAATATTTTTTTCTAAACTGGATTACTATATTTCTAAATCTAAATTTTCGTAACTCCTAAAGAAACTCATATACATATCATATTTATTTAGTTTTTAAAGATTGAAGTGTCTTTTAGCAACTCCTAAAGAAACTCATATACATATCATACATATTTAGTTTTTAAAGATTGAAGTTTCACAACAAGTAATATTTTAAGTTTGGGGGATTTTGATACACCTAAGATATATAATGTTTTAGACACATTTTTATACCTTTTTTTGAGATATTTTGCTTTAATGGAAGGTATTTGTGTGTTTTTATTTTAGGTACAAGTAAAAAAGTGAAAAATGTTAAAAAGAGTGAAAATGGATCAAATTTGGAGCAAAAATGTGAAATAGTGCAAAAGTGTTTTGGCGCCTAACCGTCACATCCGACGCTTAAGCTCCATTGAAACAGAGAAGGCCGCACCTAAGCATCAGAGGCAGTTATGTGACGGTTTTCTTCATTTTGCCAAATTTTGAAGGGCCATTCAAGGCACCTATTGGCTAAAGAGGGTGGTTAGGTCCACTATAAATGAAAATATGGTTAGAATAATTAAGAAAGGAGGCATCCTTTGGAGAATACATCAAATTGGGACACATTTTGAAGAGTTTTCATGGCACCTCTTGGAGCTTTATAAAAGAAGGAAGTTGATACTTTTTGAAGTGTGCTTGAAAGTTTTGAAAAGTATTGGAAAGTGGGGGGGTTCAGAGAGAGTTTTGGAGAGATTTTCAGGCACCACAAATTTACTTTATCCTTTTTGTATTTAGTTTTTTTGTTAGAGTTAAGAGTGATGTAAAAGAGAGGAGATTCAAAGGAACTTCAAGAATTTGGTGGAGGAATTTAGATAAGTTTTTATCTTTAGTTTTTAAACTACTTTTGGTTTTAATTGAGACTTCTTGATAGTTTGATAATGATTTCTACTTTTAAACTAATGTGTGGTTTTGTTTTCTCCATGGATTCTGAGAAGTTTTCTTTATCTTTCTCCTTAAAATGATAAGTATTTAAAGTGTTGGATGGATGTTGTGGAGAGTATTAATCTTTAATATTGGAAGAAGTTGTGATGATTTAAATCCTTATACTTCATTTACTTCTTGATTTGGCCTATCCAGGTGTTCAAATTTTATGTGAGAACATGTAAGAACTAGGCTGGTATTGTCTCAATCAACAATTGGAAAGAATCACATGAGGTTGTATGAACGAGAATGTAATTCATATGATTTAGTAAAAATAAATAGGGAAATAATAATTGAAGGGTGTAGAGTTAGAGAACTTAAAGTGACAGGTTAAAGTCCCCAACTTGGTTTATTGTTTAGGCTCTGATACGAGATCTTAGCCCCCAGGTGGAGGGAATTAAGGGAACTCTAGAGTGAGAGCTAGTATCTTTCCTGCCTAGCCGGTCTTCAGAACTATTCAAATAACTCTGGAGTGAGAGCTAGTATCTTCCCTGCCTAGCCGGTCTTCAGAACTATTCAAACTTTGCTCTAGAGTGAGAGCTAGTATCTTCCCTGCCTAGCCGGTCTTCAGAACTATTCAAACTTTAAGGAGGGAATCGAGGGAACTTTAGAGTGAGAGCTAGTATCTTCCCTACCTAGCTGGTCTTCAGAACTATTCAAACTTTAAATTAGCCATTATTTTTTATAGCATCTCTAGTGAGGATAAAGAATATTACTACTCCTATTTAGCACAAAATAATTTGCATACTTCCACAATAAAATTTCTATAATTATTATTGACTCATTATAAGGAGAAACATATTTTCATATCAAGTGTTTTTCTCTTACATAAACTCAAGTTATCTCTAGAAGTTTTATTATTTTGTCAAAATATCAAAAATACCAAAAAGAATTGAATTTTACCTACTATGAAAATATCTATTGTTTAAATATTTGTCTTTTTAAAATAGAAGGTTTGTTGAGAAACAGTGCATATTGCTTATTTTTCCTGTGGGTTCGATATTCAAATCTTAATCAAAAAGTCCTATATTACTTGAAAATGATACGTATACTTGCATAGTATCCCAATACATATATAAATTAAAAATTTAAATTCTTATTTTCTCTAGGATCAAGTTTTTGTTGTGTTACAAAGGAAACATAAGTAAAAAATATCATCAAAGACATTATTATATTATTGCATATAAACAATCGGGATCAGAGGCCCTCTGAATCTTTTAATTACGGATCCTCTTCTGAGACTTGGTCATTTGCGCAACTCTCGAACGAACCAATCTCAAACACAGATTGTAGGGCAGCAAATGTATAAACCAAATTTTCATCTAATAGAATCTCCTTTGCCTTGGCAGACGACAGTGTGGGTACGGTGACTGTAAATCCAACAGTGGAAGGTGTGACAACTCTCCTCGACATAGGAGCAAAAGATCTGGAATATGCATGAATAGCGGACTTGATGCGTGCTGGGGAAGTTCAAATCAAATCTAGCAGACAGCTCTTGAACATCTGGGGTGGTAACTTTCATGACGACAAATGGGGCCTTACCAAGTACAACCTTGAACTCAACGAATTTGGATACAAACTTAATAATGGTACTAAGTTGTGGGCCTCTGAGTCAGTGGGTAGGTTGCAAAGGAAGGTCAAGGGTTGAAAAGTCAATTTAGTTTCTTCAAAAAGAAAGTTTTGAGGCTTAACAATGACTGATGCCTTGTAATTTTAATACAAAAACCCAAAAATCAACAAGGGCAACTCTATGAACTGGGCACATCCTTCTTATTTTAATTTTATTTTATTTACAAAAATTTAGTGTGTTTCATTTTTTGTTTTCATTTTGAAAAATTTTAAATGTGTTTTTCAATTTTGTTGTTTGTTCGTGTTTATGACGTTGATGGGTTTAATTTAGTAATTAAACGGAACTTATGAAACGTAAAGATTTGGCTAAATTTGTGAATAGCAAACTAAACTCGAAAGACAAGAATGAAATGTTGAAATTCAGGACTTCGAGACGAAACTCACAACGCACCTAACCAAGGTGAAACTAGTTCACCAACACATTTATTGGGGGTCTGACCCCACACAACAAGAAAAGCCCTAAAGACTCATGAACCTCTCTGTTTAAGGATGGTTAAACAGACAGTCCTAGAATCAAAAAGGAGTCGACTATACTTTCCTAAGAAATAAATGAGCAAAGTATTCCGATGGAAAATATCGAAACGTAATGGACACATTACCGATGTATGAAGACAAAACTTTCTGAACGTAATGAAGTGAGAAACTAATCCCTAGTGGAGTCGCCAGAAAATATCGGTCGTCAACTTGGGAAATGTGATGATATTTGATTTAATTTAATATATATATATATATATATATATATATATANTCAACTAGAGGAGTTTATTTATAAAAATAAAATTTCAAACCATAAAAATTAAGAAAAATGTTTAAATAAAAAATTACTAAAAGTTAAAGAGCAAAAAAATTTTATCCGCCCTCTGCAACTATTCGTCAAGGTGAACAAATATAATGTTAACCTAAGCTCACATAGAGCCAATGTCATGTCAAATATATTACTAAATTCGAATTCAAAATAATTATATAGTAAGGACATGGTCTGAATTCTCTATTTGTATGGTTTTACAGTCAAATGACAATACAAGAAGCGGTTACAACCAAAACCCTCTGATCGGTTGGTTTGACTAAAAAATGACACTATTACATTATAGTCAGGATCGTAGCATGTATGTTCCTTGGTGATATCTTTATCCCTTTGAGTTATGTATCATAGGGTATATTTGATTGGGCAAGAAGCTCTTTGTAAGCTAAGATAGACTTAGATTAGTCCCTTTCAACAAATAACACCCCGGGTCAACAAGGTTCTTTTGGACAAAGTAACTCAATATTGCTGATAAGAATCATTCAATCTGGTAGGATCTACTGCCTCCTCCGACTAAATAGACTGAGGTCCACCCATAATGATGGAACCATGGGGTATTAATCGAGTACGTCATCATTTCCCCCACCATCCGCTTTTAAGCTCATGGTGATGATTTCGTATTTTTAAAACTAAAATTTGCTGCTACTATATGTTGAGCAACCAGCTTCCTAATGACTAATCTTAATCAAAAGTGTTCTCTCGTTTTCAAGATGGGTAATTAAACACGAGGGCTTGCGTTTATGGGAAACCTCAAATCCTAGATCTTAAAATCCTCGCAAAATGAGGGTAAAACCTCTGGGTAGTGTCTTATCTATTATCCCATCTCACTTTTAAAAATTCAACTCAAAATCTCAAGGTAAATCTTCCTCATTCTCATTTCTTCTTTTTTGCAGAGCGTTGTTCGAATTTTTGGAGCCCACATTGACCACAAAACACACACCATTGAATCCCACACCAAAAATTATATCAAACTAGACCTCAAATGCTTCCTCACCACAAATCACACTTCATCTAGCATGAAGGACGAATTCAATGCATTTCTTCATAATGGCATTTGGATCCCCATTCCCCCAACCCAAATCACAACATTCTTGGCTGAAAATTGGCATGTTGCATCAAAAAGAAATAAAATGCCTTCATTGATCAATATAAAGCACACTTCCCCGCATAAACCACACTTCCCCACAAGGTGGTTTCATTAAAAGTCAAATATTGACTCTCATGAGCCTTTCAATCTCTTCATCTCATTCTCACTATCATTGTCTCTCAAAGGGGAGTTCTACAAGACAAACTTATTAGCAATGTCTTTCTCCAAAGGAATACTTAGGAAAATGTACTTATCAGTCCACCAAATGGTTTTGTTAATCCCAATCAACCTAATCATGTACGAATCTCTATGAGGTTCTTTGTGATCTTAAGCAAGCATCATTTGTCTGGTATAATGAGCTTAAGAAGTTTGTTAACTCTTGCTCTATCATGTCGTTGCTTATCCTCAAACAAGTGCAGTTCACAATCTTTATACTAGCCTACATGGATGATCTCATTATTTCACTCATTGTCAATCAAAAAATTCTTTATTAACTATCCTTATAAGTTCTCAATCAAAGATCTTGACATGTTCTACATCCTTGGATTGGAGGTTTTCGCTACAACTACTAATATTCTTTTATCACCA
>JXCR01005265.1:428651-439597 GCA_002079205.1 Phalaenopsis hybrid cultivar
GCGCACGCACACACACTTCATTAGTGTGGTTGCACTGATCTCTAGGAGATCCAACGAATTGCACGAGCAAAGTGTTAGAAGCACAAACATTCATCTTTGCACCAGTCGGTCGAATCTTAGGCCGACCGAATGAGCGTCTGAACAAATTAAGAAACATCGCACACTACATCGATGATTACTTAGTCGGCATCTGACATTAAAAAGATTAATAGTCACACAAAGAAGATTCCTTCTACACATGCTCATCAATTGAAGGAAAACAGCCTGTTAAATTATGATAAAATATCCTCTGTATGATGAAACAATCATTCCCAAGAACGATGAGCCTTCACAAATTTCTTTAAAAGAAGCTACTATAAATCATTCGGCCGGTTGATAGTCTTGGCAAACCAAATGAACACTAGGCATTCAGACCAGACGGTTACGAAAGCCAAATGATACCAAATATGGTTACAAACATGGAACGATGCTAACAACAGTTACGGAGTCAGAGTGCGCACTGCATTTGTTACAATTATGTAAAGGTATAATGATTCATAAATGATGGTAATGTTCTCAGACATCATATAATTTATTTTACACTTCCTATGAATGATAAATATGAGGTTCATTTTCACAAAAAGGGTAATTGAACAATTCTCCAGAAACTAAGTATCACTTGTGTCTAATTCTTTTCATAATCTCTTTCCTCACATTCGACCAATGCTCTACTCCTTGGGTGTGATCTAAGAGATAATTTAGGAGTTAACTTCCTAAAATGTGCAATGAGTGTGGAGGCATGCCTTCAACAAGAGGAGAAACTTGTCAAGGTGAAGAAACACGGCAAGGAGAAGCCTCAAACGTCAAGTTCTTCTGGGAATTCTTGCAACAACGAATTCAGGAACTCCATGATAGGATGGCGGGTTAAATTGTAGAATTAACCTGTGTGGTGCTTGAAGGGAGAGCACAACCTCCCCCACAACCTAATTCTAGCTCAGGCATCCGAACGGATAGAGGAGTCTCGATACCAAGACAGTGTTAGGTGCATTATAAAAGGTAGATCGCAACCAGGGAAAATAGAAATCTACAACCAATTGGAGAATGCATTCTCCCAGCATATCGTTGAAACTGAGCCCCTAAAGAACTCAAAGTTCCCTCCTTGGAACCATACAAAGGCCGGAGCAATCTGGCCAACCATATTACATCCTTTAAGTCGACAATCTACCTTCTCAAAATTTTTGACACGTTGAAATGTCAGTTGTTCTGTACTACTCTGAGAGATTCCGCTCTTAGATGGTTCAATGGACTCTCTGTTGGAATTATCAATTTCTTCGGAGAGTTCAAAAAGCTATTTTTGGTGCAATTCACTAAAACCCAGAAACTCGCAAGGACTCAGACTCCTTGTAGTAGTTAAAACAAGGACTAAATGAGAGCCTATAAACTACGTTACATGGTTCCAGAAGGAGATGCTCAACATACAAAATTAGAGCCAGAAGTTACCAAAGTTGCCCTAGTGCTTTCATTTTTTAGGTATTGCTTCGGTTTACACAAACCTAAAATGTTAGTCAAACTCTTAGAGTTGGCTAATGATCACATCACAACCAAAGAGTACATGAACCAACCCGTTATGAAAAGCAAGAAGTTCAACCGAAAATTAGACAAGAAAGGCTCAAACAATGTTAAATAGAGAGAGAAAGATGGCCCTTGTTCAAAGCGTGAAAGAGGTCGGTTTTTTCCATAGGGACATAGAAGCAGAATGACTGTGTAGATGCAACCAATTGAATATCGCTCTACAAGCGATTGTGGAACGTCGAGGCTAACATATTTGAGGGTCTTGATGGCAAAACTAGTGGATGCCAGACAAGACAATGAACATTTTCAAAAGGAAACACCAATGAGAACTGTGGCTTCCCTCCAGAATTCAAACATGTGTTGTAAGTACTATAGAGACCACGAGCATGATATGGAGGAATGAATGCACCTCTATAGCTTGGTAGAAGAGTTAATACATGCCTGAAAACTTAAGGAATTTGTGGCCCCAAAGGGATAAACTTGGCAGCATGGGAAAGCAACAATAAAGGACATATCTGAGTCAATACTATCCACATAGTAGAGATAGTATCAATGATACTTGGAGGTGATTCGCTCCAAAGAACCAACAAAAAAAGAGTCAATCTGGAGAATATTGCATTGTGACATCCGTCCCAATGAAGAAGCCCCATCTCCCAATAATTTTTACTGACGCAGATCTATCTCAAGTCAACCCTTACAATGACGTTTTCATCATTATTGTAGCTTGAAGAATATTTTGTTCATGGATGTCTTTAACAAAATGAATTTGATGACTGACATTTGTTTGTGTAAACTAGTCCATTATATGGATTTTCTGGCTAATGAAAGGAGATGGTCGACATAATTGCGCCATATGTCACATGGGGCGAGGGCAACAACCAATTCACTAACATGGAAGACTTCTTGGTGCTAGACACACCACCAACTTACAACACAATCTTCAGTTGTCCACTCCTCAATGATGTCTGAGTTGTAGAGTCGAGGTACCACCTAGTAGTAAAGTTCCTTTGCGATGAGAAAATTGTTACCTTACATGGAAATATGGAGCAGTCCCAAACATGTTTTCTACTGGGAGTGGGGGCATGGAGCACTAGATATACAACACTAGCAAGAAGTGTGCCTTGAAACATATGAGTCCACAATCAAAATCCTTGCAGACCTCGAGGATCCCAGTAAAAGTTTCTAATCAGTAATGTTTATCCAGATTCTTTAGAATTTTTGCGATGTTTTCACTCAGTCAATAGTTGAAATGTTAAGAATTCCCATTAACGTGGCTTATCACCGCCTCAATGTAAGTCCATATGTGTGGTGCATGAAGAAGAAACTTTGATCGACAGCAACAACTTTGGTTGGACCAATTCGTGAGGAAGTACAGAAGCTCTTAGAGGTGGCATACAACAAAGAGGTGTAATACCCCTCTTGGGTATCCGATGCAGTCGGGGTGCAAAAGTCCAATATCAAGTGGAGGATGTGAGCAGACTTCACAAATTTCAACGCTCCTTGCTCCAAGGATGACGTTGACAAAATCTACTATAAAATACTCGGTCATGAGCTTTCTAGATGCATTCTTTGGCTACCACCAGATTAAGATTTATTCGGTTGATGATGAGAAGATAACTTTTATTACTAGTGAAGATTTGTTTTGTTTTGTTGTAATGTCCTTTGGGCTGAAAAATTCTAGCGCAACTTATCAGTGTCTCATGGATGTATTTTTTTCTAAATAAAAAAGAAGAAATATTGAAGTATATGTTGACGGTATTATAGTAAAAAGTAGGTCAACGAACATCACATAAACTATTTAAAATATACTTTTCAAACTCTCAGAAAGTCTAACATGAAATTAAACTTATTAAAATGCACATCTAAAGCTTCAACCGAAAAGTTCTTAGGGTAATTGTTGACACCCGAGAGCATTGTAGCTAATTATGAAAAAGTGAAGATACTCCTGATATATCTTCCCCCCTTCCCCCCCCCGCCCCAAAACACCAACAAAAGTGCAAAAACTGATCGACTTAATTGCAACTCTCAACAAATTTATTTCTAAGTTAGGTGACAAATGTGCAGCTTTCTTTAAGGTTTTAAGAAAAGCCAAAATGTTTGAATGGTCGATCAAATGCAAGCAGGCTTTCCAAAGTATGTGATATGTTGATAGTTTGTACTTGATTATTACTCTTATTTTTTTTGTATTTTTCATGTTGATAGTACACTTTATAAAGGTTATTTGCTGCTTTTGCAGGTTGTAGCAAGAAAGGGGACAAACGATAATCAAATTCGAAGATTGGAGCAAAAACTGGGGTCTTGGGCGCTTAGGTGCATGAATCCTACAAATTGAGCAAAAATCTCGAGAAGACAAAAAGTTGTTGTTTTTATTGGGCGCCTAAGCGCTGCCATCGATGCCTAGGCACCGTGATCGCAGCGCCATAGCACCAGTTCTTTATGGAAAAAATTTTAAGTGTATGGTGCTTAGGCACGAACCAATGGGCGTCTAGGTGCCCGAATTTTGAATTTGCAGTTGGAGCAGTTCAGCCTTTAAGATTAAGGGGAAGAAATATAAAAGCTTTGAAGACGAATTTTGAAGGGAGGCTTTTCACTATTTTTCTCCTGTTAATTGGTGAGAGAGGAATTCTGGAGGAGAAGGTCACCCCAACTTGTAAGAAGATAAGGAGTTTTCAAGCAAGATCAAAGAGAGTTTGTGAGATTGACGGATTGTGAGTGTAATTGTAATTCAACTGAAATTTCTGGATTTAAGGAGATAAGTATATTGAGTTTGCATTTGTTTTCTAAAAGAAATAATTGTGGGACTTTTATATTTGATTTCTACTTTTAATGCAATGTTGTTGTTGATGAAATTTGGTGTGCCCAGTGAGTAGATTTTTTGTTCTCCTTTGTTGTTGAAGTGTAGGGATAAGGACTTGGCAATTTGGAGTGATTATTGTGTGAATTTTATAATGGCGTTGGAATAACTTAGGGACTCATTAACATTTAACTTGCCTGGTTAATTTTTAAAACTGATCATGATTATAGAATTTAAGGAGGAATCAATAAGGAACGATTAAGTTATCCAGACGAAGTCATTGGAATAGAAATTTATCTTTTGAATTCATGCAAATTGATTCAAGATCGAGGTTGTATTGGACTTTCCATTTTATTTTGAGAACTAAATGAATGAATCTTCAATCTTTCTTAGACTTCTGAAAGGAGATAAGAAAGGTTTTGCTCCTATTTGACACCTACTTTTGAATCAATTGCTAAGCTTGATCTTTATGCAACCACTTGAAAAGGAGATTTTTGGCACATATCTTAATTAACAATACTTTATTTGCACTATTTTAAAATTTAGGTCTTTTTCACTTTCAAAAATTAGGATGGGAACTTTTATTAAACTTCAAAAAATTTCAAATCTTCTGGCTAGGGTTAACAATCGTAGACTAGAATTTTTCCTGAATTGAGTTTTTTCTCATTTCTTAAGGGATAGACAACCAGACTAAAACTCCAGTACTACTGATACGTTGTGTATACTTGTGTGAGCCATCTGTGCTTCTCAGCACTTGGTGTGTGTCAGTATGAAGTTGTTGCTGATCAATATACAAAGTTCTAGACCAAATGAAGAATAATTACTTTATTTGGAAGTCAGTTTGGAAGCCATCAATTCAATTTTGGTCCAAGAGGAATTAGGGAAGCACGTCTACTACACCAGTAGGGTTCTCCGGGGAGCCGAAATCAGGAACCTACTTTCAGGCTCTAGCTGTATTTTCAAATGCACTCGATTAGAGTGATCAATGACCATCCACTCACATCTATACTCACATGACCAAAAAATTTAGTCGACTACTAGAGTGGGCAGTGGAACTCAACGAGCATGACATCAACTGCATCCTCTTGATGACAATCAAGGCTCAGGTTGTAGCATATTTTCTAGCGAACTTTTCTGAATCGAACGAATCGGCGTGATGGGTCTGAAGTAGACAGACAAACCTGACTCTCCATGTTGATGGATCTTCTAACCAAGCAAAGAGCAGGAATCAGGCTAAAACCAGGCAGTCTAACCAAGAAGCATATCTATCATTTGGTTACTATCAATTTTGAGGTCACAAACAATCAGATGAAGTATAAAGTGTTGATAACTGGAATACGGCTAGCTGATGAAATGGGCATCCAAAATTTAATGGTAAAATTAGATTCAAAACTTTTTGTCAATCAAGTTAATGGAGAATTCGAGGCTCAAGATGAAATGATGGTCAAATATTTGAACATGGTGAAAGCAGAGATAGAGAAGTTCTCAAACTTTTGAATTGATCATGTAGGATGAGAAGAGAACCAAGTGGTGAACCTCTTGTCAAAGAACATATACTCCAAAGACAAGTTGCCCTTGAGGCTTTCCCAACCAACTATAGACAAAAATAATAGAGGTAGAAACCAAAGATTGGAAAAGTTGTGTAGATCCCTATGTCCACTACATCAAAACGGAGAAAATCCTTGAAGAAGTGACAAATCCTCGAAGGTTCAAATTTAAAGTTTCTTGATGCCTCCTCAATGGAAATACACTCTTCCGAAGGTCAACCACATTGTTGCTTCTAAGGTGTGTCAAGGAAAATGAGGTGAGGGAGATCCCTAGGAAGTAGATTTGGTCGAATGTAGAAGTCATTCAGATGGAAAGATTTTATCTCAACTTCTCCAGAGGTAATGTTATTTCTGGTCGACCCGCTGAAAGGATGCGGAACAAATTTCTACTAGGTACAAACAATGTCAGAAATAATCTCCACTATAGCATCAATTGACGTAGAAATTGCAAATGATCATAGGGCTCTGACCCTTTGTTGTTTGGGGAATCGACATCCTCGAGTTGTTTCCGCCTTCAAAAGTGCAACAAAAGTTTCTTTTGGTCGCCAAAGAATATTTTTTCAATTTGTTAGAAGCAAAATCTCTCGCCCAGATTACCGCTGACGTAGTCTGAAACTTTATCTGGACATGTATAATTTATCAGTATGGTTTGTCTCTAATACTCATTAAAGATAAAAGAACCCAATTCACTGATCAGGAGGTGAGAGATTTCTATCAAAATCAGAGGATCAACCTTAAATTTGTATTCGTGCTTTAAGTTATTGGCATTCCATGCTAATTAAGATAATAAGATTTCAAAGTGCAAAGAAGAAGAGAAAGAGATGATCCTTTTCTTATTAACGTGAAAAGGTTATGACACTGTCAATCAAGCTAAGCTGTTGACATTTAGATATTTGGCTGAGTAGTCTCGTGTATGTCTGTAAAGATTTGTTTGTGATTTTAGATGAATTTTTTGTTAGACAATTTTTTGGAGATTATTTCTATGTATTGATGATGGGTAAATGTGAAATTCTTATTCAATTAAAAAATGAAACTTACAAGTTTATTTTATTTTTTTTTATTATGTGACAAGTATGACAAATAATATCTAAAAGATGGATCAAATATTGGAGAAATATTACAACTCTTATGAAGGTGAAAATTATTTTCTTACAAATCCTCATTAATAAGTTTTTTTTATTCTTGCTCAAATGAATTGGTTGAATTTCTAACTAAATATCAAGCTTATTGGTGCTAAATGTTTGAAAGATTATCACAAAATACTTTTTGGTTTTAGATTTCAATACAAGCATCTTCATTTTAAGGGTTTAGAATGTTAATCAANCGTGACAAGTATGACAAATAATATCTAAAAGATGGATCAAATATTGGAGAAATATTACAACTTTTATGAAGGAGAAAATTATTTTCTTACAAATCCTCATTAATAAGTTTGTTTATTCTTGCTCAGATGAATTGGTTGAATTTCTAACTAAATATCAAGCTTATTGGTGCTAAATGTTTGAAAGATCATCACAAAATACTTTTTGGTTTTAGATTTCAATACAAGCATCTTCATTTTAAGGGTTTAGAATGTTTATCAAAGAAGTAAATGGTGAAAGGTTGACCAAGCATAGTTCCTTGAAAGATGCATTTTTTTAGCAAGAAACAAAGGTAAAGTTTTTCTCATATGGATTTAGAACGTGTAAATAGACAACTAAAAGTTATCAACAATTACATTTATAAACGTATAATGTTATTTGAGGGAAATATTATTTATGAAATTTATTGAATATTACAATAAAAGACAATGAGCTNAGGGATTTAGAACGTGTAAATAGACAACTAAAAGCTATCAACAATTACATTTATGAACGTATAATGTTATTTGAGGGAAATATTATTTATGAAATTTATTGAATATTACAATAAAAGACAATGAGCTCACTTCCTTAAAAAAAAAAAAATTATTGGCCATCCAATTAAATTCGAAGATGTGAGAGATGCTCTTTTCATTGACAAGGATATTTCAACTGATTTGGACTATATGTAGTTTTAAATTTGACTAAGATGGGCTTCATATTCATTGAATTTGTTTTTTTCTTGAGATTAATTAATAAATAATATATTATACCTCTGAAATTAAATCCCCCTTCTATTTTTCAGCTTCTAAGAGTCATCAATTTGTCTAATAATCATCTAATACCTATCATATTATGACAAAAAAGAAAGACTGGCCTCTACAAGCTATTCAGCAAAGAGATGNGATCCCCCTTCTATTTTTCAGCTTCTAAGAATCATCAATTTGTCTAAGAATCATCTAATACCTATCATATTATGACAAAAAAGAAAGACTGGCCTCTACAAGCTATTCAGCAAAGAGATGGACAACATTGGAGATTCTTCTGCCAATAGAAGTAACAATGCATGTACAATAAATATCAACATTGTTCCAAATACAAAGTCTAAAAAACTGAGACATCAACAACAAGAACTCAAGCAATGAAGAGATCTAGTCGTTGCGAAATGACAGATACATCNCTGAGACATCAACAACAAGAACTCAAGCAATGAAGAGATCTAGTCGTTGCGAAATGACAGAGACATTAATCCAACTAATTAAAATCATCTCCTAGTTGTCGCAGGGCCTGGCCAGGAACCAGCTCTTACCAGGCTAGAAGTTATCCTCTCTCATATCTGCTAGCTTTCTCTTCGCTTGCATGGCCAGCCTCGCATCTCTCTCACGCTCGAACTCTCGAAGATCTGCTCTCTGTAGAAAGGAAACCTTGTCGAGATACTGATTTGAACTCTTCTTGTAGGCATCGAGCTCATCTTCGAGCCCCCTGTGCTCTTCCTTGTACTCACCCCAGTCTTTCTTGGTCTTGTCGAGGACGCTAAGCTTCTGCTTCTTCTTTATCTGGTCCAGAATGGTGTCGAGAGCCGAAGGAGGGGCACCGCCACTCTTGGCCTTTTCAACAGCCTCTCTCGAGTTGGCATCAACCAGCTTCTTCACTTCAATATCCTGGCCTGCGAAATCCCGGACCTCCTTAATCTGTGAGAAGTACCACCAAAAATTAAAAAGAATAAAAATTTGGCCAACTAAAATAAATAGAGGAAGCAATATAATGGCAAAAACTAAGGTTGACTTGAAAACTTCAAAAACTTGCCTAAAAATCCAGGTGTTGATGAGGGTGAAAGGATAGGAATAGCATTGGGAGGGGGAGAGAGATGAGCTAAAGCAAACTGTTCACACTCGAAACATTGCTGTTCACAAATCTAGCACCCTGTTTCATCTATTTTTCAAATTCTGGCTCCAATATCANGAGGAAGCAATATAATGGCAAAAACTTAGGTTGACTTGAAAACTTCAAAAAACTTGCCTAAAAATCCAGGTGTTGATGAGGGTAAAAAGATAGGAATAGCATTGGGAGGTGGAGAGAGATGAGCTAAAGCAAACTGTTCGCACTCGAAACATTGCTGTTCACAAATCTAGCACCCTGTTTCATCTATTTTTCAAATTCTGGCTCCAATATCAAAATTCATGATAAAAATCCAACCTATATTTTTACTCCAACCTATATTTTTCATTATAATCAAATTCTCAATGCCCTGATCATGACACTCTTAATCAAATTCTCAATGCATCAATTCAGTCATTCAAAAAAATCAAATAGGTGCTAGTTTTGTAAAAAGCAATGTTTTGAGAGAGGTGCATGTAAATATTAGCTGAACNGTTTTTACTCCAACCTATATTTTTCATTATAATCAAATTCTCAATGCCCTGGATCATGTCACTCTTAAATGCATCAATTCAGTCATTCAAAAAATCAAATAGGTGCTAGTTTTGTAAAAAGCAATGTTTTGAGAGAGGTGCATGTAAATATTAGCTGAACNCCAAAACAATCTCATATATGTCATAGTTTAAATAAACGAGTGCAACACAGCAAATGATGTATCTATCTCGAGGAATGGACACCTTACTTGATAATGAGACTCAATTAAATAAATTAAAGAATCTATGACATCTATTTTATTCTTCAAAGTCATTATGTTGATTGATGAATTCTCTTATCAAATATAGAAGATTAAATAGGGTTTATATTATAGTTAATTACATATTATACGACCGAAGTCACCTTAGGAAACTCTTGATTTAGATCAGAAAGTATTATCTCCAAAAATTTCAAAGTTTAGGGCTTGAAGGTTGGATAATAGAGTATCAAATGGGAAAGACCAAATGATAACATTTACTTTCAGAATCCAAAGGGAGAAAACTAGGGGATGCCACGGATCCTGAGGAGAACCTTGGTGATTTTTTTAGCTATCCTATTGTTTGGCTTTGATTTTGAGGAAATATTATTATATGTTTTATCTTGCCAATTTATTATTATTTAGGGCTTTCACTTGCATGACATGATCATACAAATAGCCTGAATGATAAGAGGGTTTATGTCGTAATGAGCGACAACCTTGAAGCCTAAAGAGAGTTAGGGCATATGTTGCACAACATGACTGTACAAAGGCCAAAAAATAATTTGAGGATTTATGTCATGCTAGACAAACCACCTCGAAGTCTTATGGCATATTATTTAATTTTAACTAAGGATTTGTTGTTGTAGATCTACTTACACTCTCGAAGTTTTTCTTATGTACATCATTGTCGGGCTACCCACAAAGTTAGCTCCCAGCTCATCGTTAAAATTACAGCTCCAGGTATGAACTTACAATTTTGCAATTTAGGTGACAAGTTTTGTTATTATTCTTGTTGCTCAAGTGTCTTTAGGGAGGATTTTAATTTAATCATAACGACATAGGTTAGGATCTCAAGGTTCCCTCATTCTGGTAACACTATTTTCTCTTGAATTTACTTAGTCTAAACGAGTTGTTAAGCTCATTCAAATTGGAGAATTCCAATTAGCAATTGTAGGTTACCTCATTCGAGAGATCCTTGTAAACCCAAAAGGAGTGTATAATGTTATTTCATTATTTTAAAAGTGTATATTTGATTTTGAAAATGCATTTTTGTGTTTTTCAGTTTTTATTTAGTTTTGCACATAAATTATATATATATATAT
>JXCR01005265.1:439773-471872 GCA_002079205.1 Phalaenopsis hybrid cultivar
TCAGCTACATGAAACCTTTTCTCAATTACATCCTATTGAGTGTCATATTTTCATTTAATTCTAATAGATTAAGATCATTTTTTATACAATATGCCCAAGTCTTTTTAGGTCTACCTCTGCTTTTCTTAACATGTCAAATCTAAAATATCTACTCTCTTAACTGGATCATCAGATGGTCGACATTTAAGTGACCAAACCATCTAAGACGACTCTCTCTAATATTTTTCGCCAGTGGAGCTACACCAACCCTATCATGGATATATTCATTTAGCATTTTGCCTCTTAAGTGTCAAGCCACTCATCCACCTAAGCATTCTCATCTCAACAACACTTTACTTTATGCTTCCCTTTTAAAGGCTAACATTCAACGCAATAGAGCATTGTAGGTCTAACAACCAGCTTATAAAATTTTCCTTTCAGTCTAAGTGATACTTTTCTATCACACAATAGGCCAGATGCATTCCTCCACTTCGAGCAACCAACTTGAATTCTCTAATAGAAACCCCATCTATAACACCATCACTTTGAACAATAGATCCGAGATATCTAAAACATTCAAACTTTTTAATGATTTGATCACCCATAGTTACAACTCACTAGAGCTACTACTACTAAAATTGCATTCCATGTATTCATTTTTAGATCTACTAAAACGAAAGCCTTTAGACTCTAACGTAGACCTCCATAATTCAAGTTTCTCGAAAACATTCTCTCTAGTCTTATCCACAAGAAGGATATCATCATCAAAAAGCATACACCAGGGTACATCCTCCTGTAAATGTCCAGTAAGAGCATCCATAACTAAGGAAAAAAGCTATGGTCTTAAAGTCGATCCCTTATGTAATCCAACTGAAATAAGAAAAAAACTTACAAAAAAATCACATCCAGCTTGCAATTTCAAAATTTCAATTGCAGAAAAGAAATTTGATTTAACAAAATTTATAATTTTCATCCTTCAAAATATTAATTTATATGCTCCTCATCACTAGGTTAATAGACATTGTTAATTTAATTTAAGTTCAAATTAACAATACAACAACAACAACAACAACAAAGCCTTAATCCCACTACGTGGGGTCGGCAACATGAATCCTTTTTCTCCANATAATAAAAATTAATACAATTTTTATATGTAAATTCCAAATTAATTAACCATCCAATCACCCAATCCGCANCTGTTAATTTAATTTAAGTTCAAATTAACAATCAATAATAAAAATTAATACAATTTTTATATGTAAATTCCAAATTAATTAACCATCCAATCACCCAATCCGCAAGCCACCAATTAGTGCCAGCCAAGAAATGCATCTCAAGATCAAACATATTTTCTGAAGACCCACAAATCCCCATGCCCGTATAGCTTCATAAACAACCCCAAAAAATTGGACAGTATAAGCAGCAACAACTCAAATTTCTAAGGAATAAATCGAAGTTTTCAAAGCTCCAAGCCAATTATTAACTCCAAGGCCGAAGGGAAAAAAATAGGTTCATGGTCCAACCACCAAAGAAAAATAAAGCCACGACCAACAAGCAACTCAAAGCCTGCAACCCAGTAAANAATATTTTCTGAAGACCCACAAATCCCCATGCCCGTATTGCTTCATAAACAACCCCAAAAAATTGGACAGTATAAGCAGCAACAACTCAAATTTCTAAGGAATAAATCGAAGTTTTCAAAGCTCAAAGCCAATTATTAACTCCAAGGCCGAAGGGAAAAAATAAGTTCATGGTCCAACCACCAAAGAAAAATAAAGCCACGACCAACAAGCAACTCAAAGCCTGCAACCCAGTAAACTATAAATACAGAACATCTCCCAAAGATTCCATCTTCTATATCTGCTTCAATCATCCAAAAAAATTAGACTAGCAAATTGGGCATTTGATTTCATAGAAGAAATCAAAACATAAATAGTGCTTTGTGTATAATACTTCATTAGTTGTCACAAATCAATATATTTGATGCTGAAATATCAATGAAAATCATCATCACCAGCGAACACAATATCAATAATCAAAATGGCTTCATGAACAAGCTGTATAGAAGTACTAGCAGATGCTTAGATGTGCACTCACAAATAAGAAATAGAAATCAATATTTAAAGAACAGACGACTCATGAAATAAGGTCCAATCAAATGCATAAAAATTGAATTTATACCAAAATTTTTAATCTATAGGCATTAGTTCCACAACACCACAAAATTAAAAACTATCTTCCTGTCCTTTCACTTTAGTTCTTAAGTTCTACATACATCATGAAAAAACATACCATTATATCACCAGGTTTAAGTTCTACATACATCATATATACATCAATAAAAACTTACAATCTTAATAATTAAAAATCAATACTCAATCAATATTCTCATGCAATTCATGCATATAACTAATATAATATGTATAATGAAAATACTATAATACTAATCTTTTATCCCAAAGATACAGATGATAGCCTATAACTAATTTCTAGAGGATGAAATTCTAATGAAATTTGAAAGCAGGCCACATAATTATTGTGTGTATAAGCATGAATAACCTTCTTATAAATGCTAAAATAAATGGCCTAAATATAAGCTATGATGAGTTATGCACGTATAAATAAATGATTTTTTATTATTTTATTTTAAATAGATAGGGTTTAAAATTTTATATTTATTTTAGAGCATTTGTGACAAACAGTTTTCAAAAAATATTTTTTGTAACCAATTTCTCTATTAAGTTCTTTCAATAAATTGGCATATTGAGAAACTAAGAGCAAAAAAAAGTCAACATCAATTTAACCATACATCTAGGAATAATATCAGCAAGTAATTCATCAAAAATTATACTTTTGCATTAATCAATTGATTCATCAACTATTGGATGCATGTTTAGTTCATCTTCACATTCAAGCATTAATCAAATCCTCATGATAGTTCGGATTAGACTGAGAGGAAGCAAAGTAACATATGACAGCTAACCAGATTCCCTGGATGTTGCAGTTTACGAATTCCAATTTTGACAGACTGGAACCATTTAATTATCACTCATCAATTCAATTACAAACACAAGCATCATGCACTATGGTCAAATGTTAGAGATAACTAAAGAAGAAAAGTTCAATTAACAGAAGTATTAAATTGAAGCAGGGTTCTTTATCAATGGCTGATTTTAGAGATAACCTAAGATGAAGAGATTCAATTATCGGCCAACATAATACAAGATTATTTTACTGACATCGACTAAAGATAATAAACCTTCATCAATTTAATGATTGTATTTTTAATTAAAATTAANTTCACATTCAAGCATTAATCAAATCCTCATGATAGTTCGGATTAGACTGAGAGGAAGCAAAGTAACATATGACAGCTAACCAGATTCCCTGGATGTTGCAGTTTACGAATTCCAATTTTGACAGACTGGAACCATATAATTATCACTCATCAATTCAATTACAAACACAAGCATCATGCACAATGGTCAAATGTTAGAGATAACTAAAGAAGAAAAAGTTCAATTAACAGAAGTATTAAATTGAAGCAGGGTTCTTTATCAATGGCTGATTTTAGAGATAACCTAATAACCTAAGATGAAGAGATTCAATTATCGGCCAACATAATACAAGATTATTTTACTGACATCGACTAAAGATAATAAACCTTCATCAATTTAATGATTGTATTTTTAATTAAAATTAACGAGGAATAATTAGAAGAGCAAAAGTAGATTTAATCATGATCTAGTTAACTCATCATCTTAGGAATACAAGCAGTCCCAGTCTATAAATACTAGAGGCAGTAAGCCACAACGTTCAGGGAATCTAATTAAGAATTACAAATTGTTTTTCTTCCTCTTTAGCAATCCAAAACAATTCGTGGCGCATGTGTAAGTTTAGATTTTAGTTGATAAATGCGCTAAATAGCATAGGAGCTTGCCCGATTATGGGATGGGTTTGGAGCTCATCCTTTGAAAAGGCCCGAGGTGCAGAGGTTGAGCTTATAAGAATTTAATACTAATTAATCTCCCCATACCACATCATACGTGTTGCAATTCTTCTGAAGGAAGAAATATTATTATATGAAGGAAAGCACTACCAGTATGAGTAGTACTCCCACTCTTATATATAATGGCTTTAGGAAGTATAAGAAAACTTTCAATCAAAACTATTGCACTTATCACTAAGAATATATAGATTGAATTGAGAATAGTGTGAATGATGCTAGGTAGGTGAATATGGAGTTGTGGATGCCAATTTTGAAGGAGGGGAGAAAAAGGAAAACTGAGGTATTGATTGATGATTCAAAATATAAAATCAAATTGAACACTTTAAACACAGGCAACTACCAAGATTCTATAACATGTTAAACTCATTCATTTTTTCAGACAAATTGCAAAAAAAATTCATGAAATTGCCATTACCAAAAATTTATAAGAGCTCAGGGAATCACGTGGGTGTGGGAACTTTATCTTATTGCCATACTTAAATTCTACATATGTCCCTCAAATTCGTAATAGAATCATGTTAGAAATAGTCTCTTGACTGTGGGAACTTTACCTTGATGCCATACTTTAATTTTACATATGTCCCTAAAATTCGTAATAGAATAATGTTAGAAATAGTTCAGATCAAGCTTCCTATAGCTATTATCATGCACATATAATACAAAAAAATGTATAAATTTCCTTGACGTAAGATTAAATAGAACATATTACCAGATCAACAGGTTTTGTAGGCTAGAAATTGGCTTCTATTTTTAATGAATTTATTGTTTACAATAAGAATTATTTGCAACTTAAAATCCAAAATAAATGCCCAATCTGAACATCAAACTTCTATTTGCAAGTTCAATTTGACTATTTATCTAAAGATAATCATCAATAATTAAAGCCGCATTTTCTCACATTAATCGAAACAAAATTATGAATCAAATCTCGTTATTAGATATTGTATACAACAAAAATGCTTTATGAGCCTCCACGGGATAGATGGGCTTTTATAAGCTTCCCAAACCATGAAAGTTCGACCATTCCCAGGAAAGCTATTATTCTTTAAGCATGCTACGATGTCGACTATCCCAACTCATCGATCCTACTCGTCGAGATGACGGAAACAAGCGACCCTGTGAGACCTAGTGAGTCCTTTAGTCAAGAAGCCCCATTCCTGTTTTGAGCTTACCCATCTCTTCGATGACCTCCATCATAAGGTCACTCAAATGATGTGAGGTGCCACTCTGGAGAAGAGACTTCAGCCATGATCTTTTAAGCAAGCAACGTAGTGCCCTTAATGAGACCTTGGCGACAAGAACCCCAGAAGATAGGTCTAGAATGAACTACAAGAATCAAGGGCAAGGAGGAGAGAGGGGGAGGACTCTTTCTCACTCTCTATCCCAGTCTCTCAAAACACTCTGGCTCTCAGGCTTTGGAATTCTAAAGTTCACCCCTTCCTCCCTTTCTCCTTCCCCAATTTTTTCAATTTTACAAGTTCTCTACCTGATTGTATGGATTCGTGAATTACACAGAACCATACGTCCTAAAAGGACTCAACATCCTAAAATGTGTGGTGAGTGTAAATTTCACACTAAAATCAAATAAGGAGAACTTTACACAAAGGGCAATGGGGAAAAGCGACAAATTGTACTAGAGAGTTAGCCGTGCAACAAATGAATGAGTTAAAGGAACCAATGATAAGGACCATGGGAGTAAGGCGGCAGGCCTTCAGGGCTCATTATAGAAAACATCCCAGAACACACATGGAAATGTTAGCATCAGTGGCATAGAGAAGAAAGGCACCATGACAAGAACCATCCAGAAAGAAAATACCTGATGAAAGCTAGAATGGAAAATTGGAGCCCACATGGCACGTGATCTTAAAATGACCTACTTTAGAAAAACTTGAAGTAACAAACATTGAGCTAGAGCACATTTCAAGTTGGATCAATCCAAAAAAGAATAAAAACTCAGTGGATTGTCCTAACCACAACTAATTTCCAAGAACATGAGTTATACGAGTAAGGTAAGCTCCACAATGAGAGCCCACACAACTCACTAGATCATATAGAGGAACTTCAAAATCAATCCTCACCACACACACACAAACACATACATACATATATCAAAAGAATGTAGAAGCTAAGTACTTGCTTACACACCTCTTTTATGAAATAATTTTTTAAACTTCTAATATTTGCTTATGATAAAATAAACTAAGATGAGTGAAAGCGAAAAAAAAAGGTTAAGGGGATTATTGCTAAAAATACAAATTGTCCTCTATCGGGAAGGTTAGAGACCCCTAGGCAATAAAAATCTTGTAGTGTAACTATTAAGCCCCCAAGGATGTAAGACCTACAGGAGAGTCAAAAATCCCCCGAGTGATGATAGTCTCTATTTTGGTTGATATTTTTTCTCTCGAGAAGCAAAAAATTCATGGCAATTTTAACTCATAATCAAGTCAGCTTGTTCTAAACAGAATGGAATATGTGAAAAACAGTACACATGGAAATAATACGTTAATCGCTCACAATTGTTACTCATAGAAGAAAGATACTGACAAAAAGAATGAAGAGCCCAAAAAGTCTCTTCAGCATATTATACTCGAGGAACTCCTCCAGAATCGAAACAAAGAAAATAGGCAACAACAACCAGATGAACGAGTGCATCAAATGAATAGAAGAATAGTAGAAAACAAACATGAGTTTATTATTTATAGTAGCAAAATTACAAATCTTCAAACTTCAATGACAATAAGAAATGTAAAAGTACAAAGGTATGTCTTCTGCTTTCTTTTAGTAGAAAAGATGCTTCTGCGCTCCAAACTCTGAAATGTGAATAATGGTCAGCAACTCCTTAATTTACCTTCACCCATGTTCTAGAATTAAAGTGTGCAACCCCTCTCATTGTTCCTCAACATTGAAGATTTCACATAATGAGAAAGGTAAGGGCCCCGCTGGTGGCCACCAACTTCCACATCCATCTTGTTGGCTACTTGCAACAAAATGAGTATGGAGATGGGAAAATATATGGGCAGTCAACACCCATATATTTGAAACTCATCCAATGGGACCGAGATGCTGACAAAGCTTTCTTCCCGAAAGAAAAGATCTGCAACACCTCAACTAGCGGAATTAAATTCTTTTAACATCTAAGAGGCAGCTCGTTAATCCTGAGAGTTCGAATAAGACCGCATTCGGATTCAGCGAATTAGAAGTCTCCTCCTTCGGATATCAACGAACAAGAGGCTCATAAGGAAGATAGTGAGATAAGTGAGTTACCCAACTCACCTTCCCCAAGAAAGCAACTCCTTTCATTTTTTGACTATTTTCCCTTGAAATTCCCTTTCATGATTGGAAATTTTTTTATCAAGTTAACTTGAGTATCACAAAACTACTCTCACTACCAGTATGCATAGGCTAAAGGGGAAGGGGAACAATCTCACATAAAGATGCAACATTCTTAAAAGAACTTTAGAAAATGGAGAAAAAACAAACATGCTTGATCATAGTCAACAATGCCTTTATTACATTTCTGCACCTAACAAGACTTGACTTCTTGATAGATCGCACTCAAAAAGATTTATCGCGAAAGATATCCAAGAAAATAAGCCGACTCATCAAATTTGCAGAGATAAACATCGATCAGCGAGAAAAGGAAACCAATCACATGAAACTCAAAATCAAGAACCAGAATTAAGAAGAAAAGCAAAGTATTCTTNTGGCAACTCCTTTCATTTTTTGACTATTTTCCCTTGAAATTCCCTTTCATGATTGGAAAATTTTTTATCAAGTCAACTTGAGTATCACAAAACTACTCTTACTACCAGTATGCATAGGCTAAAGGGGAAGGGGAACAATCTCACATAAAGATGCAACATTCTTAAAAGAACTTTAGAAAATGGAGAAAAAAACAAATATGCCTGATCATAGTCAACAATGCCTTTATTACATTTCTGCGTTTGACAAGACTTGACTTCTTGATAGATCGCACTCAAAAAGATTTATCGCAAATGATATCCAAGAAAATAAGCCGACTCATCAAATTTGCAGAGATAAACATCGATCAACGAGAAAAGGAAACCAATCACATGAAACTCAAAATCAAGAACCAGAATTAAGAAGAAAAGCAAAGTATTCTTCCAATAAAATACTGTTTGTCTCACCTATAAAGAAATAATTAAGCATTTATTTGATTTTCATCCTCAATTAACCCTTCGATAGTAAGTTCACACGAATAGGAGCTACGAATGCTCAGGCAAGTAGGTCTGAACTGTCCTCTAGGGGAGATCAAAAGCCCTAAGCAACAAAAAACCTTATAGGAGTAGCTTTTCAGACCCCAAGGATGTAACACTTAAAAAAGAGCTGGAATCTTTAGCCCACCCATAAGTCAAAAACATACCTTCTTCCCAAAGGACAATAGCTCGTGATCGATTGAATATCATTAGCAAATCTTTTTAGACTTAGCAATAAGGATAAGTATATAATNAAATAGGAGCTACGAATGCTTGGGCAAGTAGGTCTGAACTGTCCTCTAGGGGAGATCAAAAGCCCTAAGCAACAAAAAACCTTATAGGAGTAGCTTTTCAGACCCCAAGGATGTAACACTTAAAAAAGAGCTGGGAATCTTTAGCCCACCCATAAGTCAAAAACATACCTTTTTCCCAAAGCACAATAGCTCGTGATCGATTGAATATCATTAGCAAATCTTTTTAGACTTAGCAATAAGGATAAGTATATAATTTAACTTTGTTACACATCAACATTTCAAAACATCCGCACAAAATAGACAAAATTACATCTCGTGAACAAAAAGCCCTTAAGATCATCAAACAAAATGCTCATGGAGCTTGCCAGGGAATATAAAAAATGAAAAAATGATAGACATANATAGCACAAAATAGACAAAATTACATCTCGTGAACAAAAAGTCCTTAAGATCATCAAACAAAATGCTCATGGAGCTTGCCAGGGAATATAAAAAATGAAAAAATGATAGACATAAGTGGGTCACTCGCATATCCCCTCAGCATTCGAGCAGAGACAAAATATTCTCAATAAGCACTTCTTGGACCACATGTCAGAATTAGGCAAACTGACATGATGTAATTTTGTTGGACCACATATTCCCCCCCCCCCCCCCCCCCNCTCTGTTTAGATTTTAATGTATTTGGAATTCATTAGATTTTGGTGAATTCAAGATGCACCATTTGTGCAAAGTTTTGCCCATCACAACAAAATATCGGCCACCGCCACTGGCAACCAGCCAATGCATGCCTATGCTACACCCGCCTCCTTTGCTAGCCGCTCGTTGCCATATGCCACCATTGCCGCCTGCTTGATGTTGATGCCCACGTCCATAGTAGTTGCCTGCTACTACGTGTTGCATGACACAGCTAGTTGCCACTCATGAGTTTTACACTGTATTTGTACTGTACTCACACAAACACGAAAATTTAAGTTCATGCATTGCCAGTGCATTCATCCAAATAACCATTTTACTTTTCAATATAGTAAATTTACTTTTGAAGTATTTCTTTTACTCTGCATTCTTTGTTCATCAAAACAAACAGTCCCTAAGACTACAAAGGGAACTAGCGAATTTACTGCTGCCTTCATGGTAATTATTCTAGGTTTTTTCTATCCACCCTGCAGACCTAAGTTCTAATAATTTGTCTCAAATATATGCCAATTTAAATTCCTAAGCAAAGGAAAAGATAAGTTTTATGATTTAGTATTAGGGAAAAAAACATAACTACTTGTGCTTACCTCAACTTTTCCTGTGGACGCAGAGGCAGATGTAACTTCCCTAACAGCTGAAAGAGCTGCTGCAGCAGCCATTCTAGACTCCTCACTTGTACAACTATGAACAGCTGCTGGGTTTTTCCCCAGATTCTCCTGAATGGCTGAAGTCTTCTTAGGCACAAGGCCTAGAGCCACCATCCAGTCCTAACAGGGATAAATGTGTTGACCTTAAATGTCAATGCAATTTGCATGATGTGTTGTCCTGATTACAAGAACCTTCATCACAAATGTAACCATATAAGAAAAATAAGTTCTTACAGGAGTTTTCAGTGTTGCTTTTCTTTCTGGTGTTGACCTACTCA
The DNA here is from genome assembly GCA_002079205.1 of Phalaenopsis hybrid cultivar. NCBI lineage: Eukaryota > Viridiplantae > Streptophyta > Magnoliopsida > Asparagales > Orchidaceae > Phalaenopsis > Phalaenopsis hybrid cultivar. Next base: position 449,851 of record JXCR01005265.1, read on the forward strand.
TTAAGGTTTTTGGCATTTTAACAGGTAGGCCCCTATTCATCTGGTTCCAAGCAGCATCAACCCTAGCTTTTATTTCTGATAGATTCAGGACAAAAAGGTACAATTTAATATAAAATGCCATTAAATTCAAAGACTATTGGAGAAATGGAAGAGAACTAAAACAATTAAGGAAGAGTAAACAGATGTTGACAATTTGCACAAGAAAATAAAAGCAGATGTTGCCATTTAATGCATAACTGCGCCTGAACATAAATGGATGGCAATTTCTGGGTCAAAGCACAATAATAAAAGTAAAATTTAAGTATCATTGTCTTGTTAATTTATTCAATAATACTACAAAGAGAACACAGATTACACTAACCACTTTCTTCAAGCTCTTCCTTTAAATTAGGTCTCTGTTCAACCGCTTGAACGGGTCCATCTGAAATTTCACCAAGCTTTCCTACACCAATTACAGATTGAAAAGCCATAAAAACAACGTATTTTATTATGGTTATCACGAAATGAGACGAAAATGTACTCATCAACCAAGCAATGAGTTTCTGCCATTGATACCAAAAGGTTGGCTTAAAACAAATTAGTCTAACGCCAAAATTATTATGATAGTAGCACAAGGTGTGGAAATGTTCCATCCAATGAACCATCATATGGTAAAAATAACATTTTTCTACGAAGAAGCCATTTTATGGAATTGAAGTATGTTAAAATCACCCATAGACTTGTCCAGACCAGCAAGACTTGATATATTCCATAAGAGAAGAAATCCTAAATGAATAACATGAGAACTATGCAAAACAAATGTATCTTATTCATTTCAATATGATCCATTTTTTTCTTTTTATTAAAATAACAAATTATTCAAAATTTCATGCTAAAAATTGATTTTAGTACATATTAACATATACAGAACATTCATCATCATAAAAGTATATTGCACTCCCAAAGCCAGTGGCCTCAAGTCAGCAAGCAATCTTATTAAACCTATGACCGCCAAAAATCTGCAAAATCATGTGCAAATATCCAACTACCACAGATTTGCAGACTGAATAATTGTGCAAGTACACAAGTGCATAAGATGAAAATAAAGTGGAATATGTGCCATCATGACTGTAGAAGAGTAAGAAAAACACCAAACATTCTGTGATTTGCAGAAAATTATCCACCATGCATCAAAATGTTGTTAAGGAAATTCGAGTCCTGCAAGAATGATACATGCAGCAGGCAACAAATTGAAAAACAGGATCACAAAAATGCCAGAAAAACCAATTCAGAAAAGAGTAAAACAGCATTTAATCATTTCCAACGAAATGAGGTACAACTAACAAATGGTAACACTGGGGCCATCTAACTAATATCTTCCAAGATATACATGATTTTATTGTGGCCTGTATGCCAGATCAGAGCTGATTTTGATCTACTATTAGTCCAACAATAGGTTCAACTCTCCAAATAAAAAATATACTCATGCCAGCCATGACAAAAAAAGGAGTAGAAGTTTCCTTCTCCTTCTACTAATAGAATTTCCCTTAACGATGCTTATGATTCACTAACACTCCAAAATAATGAAATGTGAAATGTAAGACACGTGCACATGCTTGACAGGTGCACAACATATGTCAGACTTGCCATTTACTATCAAGTATGCATAAATTACACTGCAGAAATCCAATAAATGCAAATGAAATTCAACAATAAGCACAAATCTTCCTCACCTAAATCACCATATTTTTCAGAACTCCTAGTTTCATGTTTTGAAACCGAGATCATCTAAATACAAAATAAATTATCACTTATACTAGCTTAGATATGTACAAACCTAAATACAATTACTATAAATAGGAACCATGAACCAAGCAGTAAAATCTTCTCATTGTCCTAATGTGGATTATCTTCTAGGTTTGTATTTATATCAACAGTAACAGGTTTTCAATTGAAACTGTAATAATGTCAAAATCTACCCAGACTTCCCCAGCCCCAAAACAGCAACTATAAGTTTCTACATCATTGGTACCTAAGAATTCGATTCTACTTGTATTGATGTTTAAGTTTCTTAAAGAAAAGATAGCTAACCCGTCAAATGTGAATGGTGCTTCTCATAACCCAAAAATTACATCAATTGCATATTTGGCTGGTATTAGTTTGTCACAAATCTTATTTGCTTCATTTTTGTTGGAACAAAAAACAATGGTTCCACATCCATGAGTGACAATGAACTAATAAATTCATATTTCATGAATTAGGAAATATATAAATCCATACACCATCTTCATTTTGCAAGAAAACAAAAGAAGAAACTGATGTGGATTTGGCTTTGCAATGTTGCAAACTCCAATAAATCAAATCAAGAGATGTTAATCCCCAATTCAATTAAGAAACCAGTTAAGAACTTGAAATGTAGATTCACTACATTCATGCGAACAATCAACACAGATATTGCAAAGGGATATATTCTTAGACTTGACAACAAGCTATAAAGTTTTTTTCTGGAAGAACAAATCAGTTTAGAAGCTAGGACATTTATCCAGTCAAAAACATTTCTGCCAATAGCTTGTGAAATAAATAGGACTTGATGATTTTAAATGATACTCAAGTCTACTAAAAAAGCACTGGTAATGCAATCAAAAATTTCTCAGCTGTCCTCAAGTGAAAGGATACTGTTCGTGTGTTATATGAAGATTCCAATCTTGTCCATCTTAGCTAACTTTTCCAAAGTCCTTGTCTTCGTGGATTCAGATTCTTCCCAATTAGGACAATACCAGAATGGCTCAATTACTCTATCCAAGCAATAAATTCAATTTCAATTGATTAGTTAGGTTTCTAATCTCACATAAAACCGTTCTCGTTTAGCAGAAATAGCCTATGCAATCCAAAGAAAAATTAATAATGGCTGAAATGGCGGTAATAGCGCCATGCAGTTACCTTCTTTTAGGACAGGNCGTTTAGCAGGAATAGCCTATGAAATCCAAAGAAAAATTAATAATGGCTGAAATGGCGGTAATAGCGCCATGCAGTTACCTTCTTTTAGGACAGGCACCAAGTCCCTTCTTTGTTGGGTAAAGATCTCTCTTTAGACAATATTATCCTGAATCTCTATTAACCTAAGCGCCAGAAATCAATAAGGAATAAAAAAACAGCTGTTTGGCTGATGGCAAAGTAACACGATTCAACTGAGCGTTTTACCCATAACCTTGCTTACAACAAAACGCACTCCGTGTAAAAATATACACCACATGCAAAATTATAAACTTCTTCTTGGTTATTCAGTAAATTGGTGGATTTNCAGCTGTTTGGCTGATGGCAAAGTAACACGATTCAACTGAGTGTTTTACCCACAACCTTGCTTACAACAAAACGCACTCCGTGTAAAAATATACACCACATGCAAATTATAAACTTCTTCTTGGTTATTTAGTAAATTGGTGGATTTCTATAAACCCAACCATCCAAGAACACTGGAAGTTTCAGCAAGACGAAAGAAAGCCACCTCGTCTGTTTTTGCATTACACCTGTTAGGACCTTAAATGATACTACTGCACGGAAAAAAAAATCACTACTTGGGATTAATAGTAAACATATGACGCCAAACAAATCAATCATTGAAAAAAAGAACNCTACACCTGTTAGGACCTTAAATGATACTACTGCACGGAAAAAAAAAATCACTACTTGGGATTAATAGTAAACATATGACGCCAAACAAATCAATCCATTGAAAAAAGAACCAAGCACAAATGAAATCCCCAAACCCTTGGTTTGAACCCTCAATGAAAAGCCGAGAAATATGGGTCCGAAAAGATCTACCGAGATAGGGCAGTTTAAAAACCACAAAGAGCTTCAGGAGTCAAGACGAAAAGAGAATTGAATGTGAAATAAATATGCGGCAGAAAACCAAAAAGATCTACTGTGATAGGGCAGTTTAAAAACCAAAAAGAGCTTCGGGAATCAAAAAGAGAAGAGTATTGAATGTGAAATAAATAAGTGNACTTCAGGAATCAAGAAGAAAAGAGAATTGAATGTGAAATAAATATGCGGCAGAAAACCAATAAGATCTACTGTGATGGGGCAGTTTAAAAACCAAAAAGAGCTTCGGGAATCAAAAAGAGAAGAGTATTGAATGTGAAATAAATAAGTGACAGAGGAACAAATACAGTGATCATATGATTTACTAATGTTTATGCTAACAGAAGAAAAAAAAAACTAAATTTGGCAATGGAACTAAACATTAAAAGAGAAATAATCTAGGGAACAAAAATAGCTCGTTCATCCTCCAAACCATTTGTCNAAACAAATACAGTGATCATATGATTCAGTAATGTTTATGCTAACAGAAGAAAAAAAAAACTAAATTTGGCGATGGAACTAAACATTAAAAGAGAAATAATCTAGGGAACAAAAATAGCTCGTTCATCCTCCAAACCATTTGTCACCATTATTGAAAAAATGAGAAGGAGGTGAAGTTAGAAGGGAAAATTCGATGGTGATCGAGCCTTTCTACTCTCTCCGACATAGTGTTAACGTGTTGAATAGCTGATTGATGCCGTCTGTTGAATGAGAATCGACAATAGTCATCAACGATCATGCAGCCAGGACAGGGAATTTGTATGCCGGTGGATGGGGTTAAGGCTGTTAAGGAAACAACATGAATCAACTATTTAAATTAGGTGATGTTTGGTCAAGGAATTTAGAATTTAGTTAATTTTTAAAGAAAAAATTAAATTTATATATATGATCATAGTTATATCGAAATAGATGTAAATTGTAAACTTAAGAAATAAAAAAAATCCAANATCAAGGAATTTAGAATTTAGTTAATTTTTAAAGAAAAAATTAAATTAAAAATATATATGATCATAGTTATATCGAAATAGATGTAAATTGTAAACTTAAGAAATAAAAAAAATCCAAATTGTCTTTTTAAGCAAATTTATTTTTATGATAGCAACATAAGTTATAGTCCTGTGAGTATTTGAATGATAGATTACAGCTCAAGTATGATTCTCGTTAGCATCATTATCATCTTTTGATTAGCTTCTACTTTTGATGCAATAAACTTAAGTTGAACATTTTAAAAAAAAACATAGAATTAATATTCAGTATTTATATGCTTTTTTGGAGTTATGTTGAGTCTGATTGTACCCATCGCCCCTTGCAATTCTAGCAATCATGTATTATAATAAAAGAGATGAAATGAGAACTCCAGATTTAAAAATGAATAATAATTGAATCTCATATTCAATGTTTAAACCATGTTTCAATAAGACTTGAACATACAATTCAAATATTTTGAAACAATAGTGAGCTGAGTTCAAATAATGCTCAAATATGACTTGAACATTTAATATGAGGTGTGTGTGTGTGTGTGTGTGTGTGTGTGTGTGTGTGTGTGTGTGTGTGTGTTATTTTTTTTTCTATCTCTCTCCTTCATAACCTAATGAGGCCTTTGTTAGAATGAATAATAACTATATTTTAGCCTATGTAAAAAATCAAAAAAAAAAAAAAAAACCAATCATTACTTTGTTAAAGTAACATTGTTTAATGTAATTATATTTTATGTAAAAATTTGACTTTTGAGTTCAAAATTGTTAAAACCATACTAGCTAGAACCTAACACATCTCTCCTATCCTGCACATGAACCTCCCTCGTCGCCTTCCCTCTCTTAGATTGTGCAAATCTCGTGACTCATCATGTCTATTTGCTCTTAGTCGCATCGCCTTTCTCCAGCCGTGACAATGGAGGCTAGTTCAACAAAGTTCAGCGACTAAGGATGAGTCAGAATTTCAGCAAACCAATAAGGAAAAAAGAAAATAACAAATGATAAGTCAATGCTAAAGTTAGTCAAGTGAAACGTTAAAAAAAAAGTAAGATCAGGGCGAAACCCTAGCTGCATCTCCTCCATCTCCTTACAATGATAAAGCAGTCATGTTGCGACAATTTTTAAACACCGCACACAATTACCAATCATTAAAAAAAAACCGTAAAGAAGAATCATCAGGCCTCGATCGAAACTCGGCCATCTTGGCAGCAGAAGACGGAGAAAAGTCACAGAGTAAATAATTCCCCATAAAAAATACATAATTTGTTCGCATCCAAACCTATAGAAACCACGCATGTTGTATTCCGCGCCATGATTTCGAACAACCTCTGGCTGGAAATCAAAATTACTGAGACACCGAGCTCCAAGCGCGGAGAAATGACCCTGCAACCACATAAATTTGTAATTGTATTAGTTGCCAAGAAACATCCGCAGATCCATTCACCAATGGAAACCGTTGTGTATCAATCACCACCGTCCATTTACATTCACACACGTGTCTCTTATCAGGATATTTTTGGTCGATACCGTGATGGTTAACAGTAACACCCACAATTTAAGAATTACATTATCCACTCTAAGGATGGTGCGTTTGGGGTAGTTTATACGTTTCATGATAAGCTGCGTATCCTGAAACGCGGCCCGAGGGCGGGCCGCAGGGTTTTACCCGTGACCTGCGTTTAGTGTAAAAACTCAAACGCTGTTTCGGATAAGCTGACGAAACTCGCGAACCAAACGGTACGGCGGCGTTTTGAAAACGCCGCCCGCACTTATAAGCTGCCCCAAACGGGTGCTTTATCTAGTGTTATATGTAGGTCTATTTATAATCCTCAGTTTATATTCTGTATTTTGTAATCTTTTCTAGAATTGAAATAAAGCCGCCGCTATACTCCCGAGAACGCAGCATTTTTGCCGAACCTCGTTAAACGTATGTGTGTTCTTCTGAATTTGTGTCGATTCTTATTTTTCTTTGTTCTAATTTCCCGACAGCCCCCTATTTATTTATTTTGTAGCATATTTATGTTACCATTTTCTTTATACATCACTTATATGTATATCACCCATTCTAGTGTTTAGGGTTCATTTTCTTATTTCAGGATTCATGACAATACCTGGAAACTTTTTGTTTATAAACGAATGTTGTTTGGATGATCTTGCTTGTCTTGCTTTCTTCATTGTTGCACATTACGCACTATTATGTTCTTTACATATTTCTCATGAATCTTCATTATTAGAGTTGTTATTAAATAAATCATTCATGTGTTTTCTTTTTTTGATTGGATTTCCAACTAAACTAATAGAAATTTTGTTACATTTACTTTATGACATATAAATTTTCTTTCATAAATTTTAACAATATTTTCCTCTTTTGATTAATGGTTTTGAGTCTTTAAAAATGAATATCATTTTATTATCAATTGTAAGTTATTTATATTCATGATTTATAATTAGAATCATTGAACAGATTCTTTTGGTTGGTAACCAAAAAAAAAAAAAAAAAAAGGAGAAGAATGAATTAAAGTTATTTGTTTATCTTAGAACTCCCATCTCACTTAATTTTGGACAAAATAAAGCTGCAATTTGAAAATTTTGGATTTCACTGATTTCGGCTTTAAATTCTATATTTACTAAATCCCGTGAATCTTTAGATTGAGTAAATATGGGAAAAACAAAGAGAAAGAATGGTGCAAACAGGCTTAGCTAAATGATTTCTGGCAGGAACAAAATGATAAAGATGAGAGTTTCGCAAAGAGAGATGAGATGGGAAAATGTGGTGGTTTCAACAATGTTTAATTTTGCTTTATTTTTACTCATGATAATTTAATTATTTTAATAGATTAATAATTAATAATTAATAAATGTATTATCATATTTATTCTAATAAAATAACTATATACTTATTACTTAAATGTTAATAAATAAAAAAAAACATATTAAATTTTGATTTACTCAATAAATATATAAGTAGTTATTAACAAGTATAATTATTAACTACTTATTTATTACTTCAATTTATTTAAATATAAAATAATATAATTTAATGATTAATATTTTTTCAAAATAATAAAATAATCAAAATTTTATTATATATTTTATAGTCCAACAGATATAACAACCTTCTAAATCCCATCAGAAGTTTTCAAATAATTTGACATGATTTAAATTGATTTACTAAATTCACTACTAAAAAAAATTTAACATTTTATGTAGGATTTAGAAGATTACTAAATACGTATGACAAAGATTAAATTCGATTAAACCTTATGAAACCGTCTCAAACTTATTTTATAATTAGGTATGTTTATTGAAAATATGAATTTAATATTATATATTAATGTTGTAATTATCAAAATTCATTAAATTTGATTTAAATTTTGAATTATAAATTTGTTAATAAATAATTAACTATTTACTCTAACTAACTAAATATTAATAATAATTAACGAGGGATTTATATGCATAGCAGTATAGCACTGCGTTAGAACTAATCATGGGCAGGATCGAGCCCACGTCTCCCACTCCCAAATGGACGGTGCCATGAGCTCCTCCTCCTGCGTCATGCCTGCCCGTGATGGCAAGGTCATGCCGACTAGAAAATTTGCCGCACGGCTACCTTGACGCCCTCGAGGAAATCGTCAACTGCCCCGACTGCAAGGAGTTGTATCAATCTGCAAGTGATTGCGAGGAAGAAGGACCGCTGAACCCACCAGATTCCGGCGAAAATGTCGTTTTCCCATACTTTATATCCCTTGCGTCAAAATTTCAGACTCCTCCCTTCTATGTGGAACCTCACAACACACTCTTAAGAAGCTTCCACTATCAACTTCCAACAATTCAGACTAACTCCAACTCGCGACCTTCAAGAGTGAGGGAAAATGCAACCTCATTTCATCATTTCAGGGAGTTCTTATTGTATCAGGACACCATACACAAATTTATGTTTGAAGTCTCATTATAATGCACTGGTTGGGTGTTTTTTAGATGAATAAGATCCACTTGTCACATGACACATTCTCACTTTACTCTGGACGTCCGGATGTAATAATTTTTCTATTCTAATCGAGTATTTTTATGTAAATTTCATTGTTCTGTGTGCTATGTAGGTTAAAATCCCAAATCTATTAAACTAAATAAATTTTAAATAATAATCTTATTAATTAATTATTAATGATTATTAAATAATAATCTAATTAATCAATTAATAATGATTAATTATTTGTTAGATTAAAATGTTTAACTATATTTAATGAACAATTAAATTTATAATAATTCATAGTAAATTAATTAGACAAAAATGTATATAAATATAATTTCTTGATATATAATTAAAATCATTTATAATCATTAGTAATTATAAAAATAAAAATTAACTTAATAATAAAACTATATTATTTCTCGTGCGGGAGCAAACCCTCCGCTTCCCTTCTACCGGTTTGCCCGAAATCATCACAATACCTCGACTTCATCCTTCTCTCTTGCGCCCGAAGCCCTAGTGCTACAGTCGGACTGGAGCTATCTGTGAAGGCAACGACGGGACCGCGANTTCATCATGCCTATTTGCTCTTAGTCGCATCGCCTTTCTCCAGCCGTGACAATGGAGGCTAGTTCAACATAGTTCAGCGACTAAGGATGAGTCAGAATTTCAGCAAACCAATAAGGAAAAAAGAAAATAACAAATAATAAGTNTATGTAAAAATTTGGCTTTTGAGTTCAAAATTGTTAAAACCATACTAGCTAGAACCTAACACATCGCTCCTATCCTGCACATGAACCTCCCTCGTCGCCTTCCCTCTCTTAGATTGTGCAAATCTCGTGANAGTTCAAAATTGTTAAAACCATACTAGCTAGAACCTAACACATCTCTCCTATCCTGCACATGAACCTCCCTCGTCGCCTTCCCTCTCTTAGATTGTGCAAATCTCGTGACTCATCATGTCTATTTGCTCTTAGTCGCATCGCCTTTCTCCAGCCGTGACAATGGAGGCTAGTTCAACAAAGTTCAGCGACTAAGGATGAGTCAGAATTTCAGCAAACCAATAAGGAAAAAAGAAAATAACAAATGATAAGTCAATGCTAAAGTTAGTCAAGTGAAACGTTAAAAAAAAAGTAAGATCAGGGCGAAACCCTAGCTGCATCTCCTCCATCTCCTTACAATGATAAAGCAGTCATGTTGCGACAATTTTTAAACACCGCACACAATTACCAATCATTAAAAAAAAACCGTAAAGAAGAATCATCAGGCCTCGATCGAAACTCGGCCATCTTGGCAGCAGAAGACGGAGAAAAGTCACAGAGTAAATAATTCCCCATAAAAAATACATAATTTGTTCGCATCCAAACCTATAGAAACCACGCATGTTGTATTCCGCGCCATGATTTCGAACAACCTCTGGCTGGAAATCAAAATTACTGAGACACCGAGCTCCAAGCGCGGAGAAATGACCCTGCAACCACATAAATTTGTAATTATATTAGTTCCCAAGAAACATCCGCGGATCCATTCACCAATGGAAACCGTTGTGTGTCAATCACCACCGTCCATTTACATTCACGCACGTGTCTCTTATCAGGATATTTTTGGTCGATACCGTGATCGTTAGGTAACACCGACAATTTAAGAATTACATTATCTACTCTAGTATTTTATCTAGTGTTATATGTAGGTCTATTTATAATCCTCAGTTTATATTCTGTATTTTGTAATTTTTTATGTAATTGAAATAAAGCCGCCGCTACACTCCCGAGAACGCAGCATTTTTGCCGAACCACGTTAAACGTCTGTGTGTTCTTCTGAATTTGTGTCGATTCTTATTTTTCCTTGCTCTAATTTCCCGACAGCCCCCTATTTATTTATTTTGTAGCATATTTATGTTACCATTTTCTTTATACATCACTTATATGTATATCACCCATTCTAGTGTTAGGATTCATTTTCTTATTTCAGGATTCATAATAATACCTGGAAACTTTTTGTTTATAAACGAATGTTGTTTGGATGATCTTGCTTGTCTTGCTTTCTTCATTGTTGCACATTACGCACTATTATGTTCTTTACATCTTTCTCATGAATCTTCATTATTAGAGTTGTTATTAAATCATTCCTGTGTTTTCTTTTTTTTTTTATTGGATTTCCAACTAAACTAATAGAAATTTTGTTACATTTACTTTATGACATATACATTTCCTTTCATAAATTTTAATAATATTTTCCTCCTTTGATTAATAGCTTTGAGTCTTTAAAAATTAAGATCATTTTATTATCAATTGTAAGTTATTTATATTCATGATTTACAATTAGAATCATCAAACAGATTCTTTTGATTGGTAACCAAAAAAAAAAACAAAGGAAAAGAATGAATTAAAGTTATTTGTTTATCTTAGATTTCCCATCTCACTTAATTTTGGACAAAATAAAGCTGCAATTTGAAAATTTTTTATTTCACCTATTTCGGCCTTAAATTCTATATTTACTAAATCCCGTGAGTCTTTAGATTGAGTAAATATGGGAAGAACAAAGAGAAAGAATGGTGCAAACAGGCTTAGCTAAATGATTTCTGGCAGGAACAAAATGACAAAGATGAGAGTTTCGCAAAGAGAGAGGAGATGGGAAAATGTGGTGGTTTCAACAATGTTTAATTTTGCTTTATTTTTACTCATGATAATTTAATTATTTTAATAAATTAATAATTAATAATTAATAAATGTATTATCATATTTATTCTAATAAAATAACTATATACTTATTACTTAATTGTTTATAAAAAAAAAAAAACATATTAAATTTTGATTTACTCAATAAATATATAAGTAGTTATTAACAAGTATAATTATTAACTACTTATTTATTACTTCAATTTATTTAAATATAAAATAATATAATTTAATGATTAATATTTTTTCAAAATAATAAAATAATCAAAATTTTATTATATATTTTATAGTCCAACAGATATAACAACCTTCTAAATCCCATCAGAAGTTTTCAAATAATTTGACATGATTTAAATTGATTTACTAAATTCACTACTAAAAAANAATTAATATTTTTTCAAAATAATAAAATAATCAAAATTTTATTATATATTTTATATTCTAACAGATATAACAACTTCCTAAATCCCATCAGAAGTTTTCAAATAATTTGACATGATTTAAATTGATTTACTAAATTCACTACTAAAAAAAATTTAACATTTTATGTAGGATTTAGAAGATTACTAAATACGTATGACAAAGATTAAATTCGATTAAACCTTATGAAACCGTCTCAAACTTATTTTATAATTAGGTATGTTTATTGAAAATATGAATTTAATATTATATATTAATGTTGTAATTATCAAAATTCATTAAATTTGATTTAAATTTTGAATTATAAATTTGTTAATAAAACTAAATAATAATAATAATTAACGAGAGATTTATATGCATAGCACTGCGTTAGAACTAATCATGGGCAGGATCGAGCCCACGTCTCCCACTCCCAAATGGACGGCGCCATGAGCTCCTCCTCCTGCGTCATGCCTGCCCGCGATGGCAAGGTCAACTGCCCCGACTGCAAGGAGTTGTATCGATCTGCAAGTGATTGCGAGGAAGAAGGACCGCTGAACCCGCCAGATTCCGGCGAAAATGTCGTTTTCCCATACTTTATATCCCTTGCGTCAAAATTTCAGACTCCTCCCTTCAATGTGGAACCTCACAACACACTCTTAAGAAGCTTCCACTATCAACTTCCAACAATTCGGACTAACTCCAACTCGCGACCTTCAAGAGTGAGGGAAAATACAACCTCATTTCATCATTTCAGGGAGTTCTTATTGTATCTGGACACCAGACGCAAATTTATGTTTGAAGTCCAGTGAACACTTATCATGTGGCAAGTGAACTCACCATAATGCACTGATTGGGTGTTTTTTAGATGAATAAGATCCAATTGTTAGATGACACATTCTCATTTTACTCTGGGCGTCCGGATGTAATAATTTTTCCTAATGGAATATTTTTATGTAAATTTCATTGTTTTGTGTGTTATGCACGCAAAAATCCCAAATCTATTAAACTAAATAATTTTTAAATAATAATCTTATTAATTAATTATTAATGATTATTAAATAATAATCTAATTAACCAATTAATAATGATTAATTATTTGTTAGATTAAAATGTTTAACTATATTTAATGAACAATTTAATTTATAATAATTAATAGTAAATTAATTAGACAAAAATGTATATAAATATAATTAACTTGATATATAATTAAAATCATTTATAATAATTAGTAATTATAAAAATAAAAATTAACTTAATAATAAAACTATATTATTTCTCCTGCGGGAGCAAACCCTCCGCTTCCCTCTACCCGAAATCATCACAATACCTCGACTTCATCCTCCTCTCTTGCGCCCGAAGCCCTAGTGCTACAGTCGGACTGGAGCTATCTGTGAAGGCAACGACGGGACCGCGACGCACCAAGATCTCTGAAACCTGGTAAAACTCCCCTTTCCACTCCACTCCTACCTGACTAACCCTCGTCTTTCTCTTTCCTCCTCCTACACCCCCTTTCGCGCGCCTCAGCTATGCCAAATCCTCTAAATCCACCTCCTAACGGGATTTACTGTATCTGGGATTTAAGGCAAAACGTAGGAGAAACGGGATTGAAGGCTCTGTAGGATATAAATTTGTCATTTTTGCTGTTTGACAGGATTTAGGTTAAATTATGCTTAAATCCTATTTGGNTGGATTTACTGTATCTGGGATTTAAGGCAAAACGTAGGAGAAACGGGATTGAAGGCGCTGTAGGATATAAATTTGTCATTTTTGCTGTTTGACAGGATTTAGGTTAAATTATGCTTAAATCCTATTTGGTGACAGCCCCTTCCCCTCTCTGTCCGAAGCCCTAGCCTACATGCTCCTCTCCCGGTTTTGCCCAAACTTCCCATCGGCGCCCAAACCCTCGCTTATCTCCCTCCCGGTTTCGCGGAAACTTCCCATCGGCGCCCAAACCCTCGCTTATCTGCCTCCCGGTTTTTCCCAAAACCATCGCTTTCGTGAACGAACCTTCACGATACAGTCGCCATTAGAGCTACCTGGGAAGGCAACGACGGGATCGCGGCTTACAAGGACCACGAAACTCCCATCTTTCTCATCCTTTGGCTCCGCTACTACCAGAAACCATTTAGGAAGGTAAGCCTGTTTTTGGCATTCTTACTCTTCGCTCGTCTAATTTTTGCTGTTTGGCAGGATTTAGGTTAAATCCGGCTTAAATCCTGCTTCCTGGCAGCCATTTACTATTTGGTATAATTTTGAGTTAAATATTGCTTAAATCTTGCTCAAAATCTGCCACTAAATTGGGCCTTGATTTTACTCCATCATCTCTTTCCGTGCCTGGAAGATTTTGAACCTTTAACCCTAACCCCAGTACAGCTGTTTTGACGGCTGCTTGAAGTCATTTGGAGTTGAAGCAAATCCGGGTGGAAAAGTTGTGAAGGCAATTTGTACACCCGTGTTTTGAATGCCTTAATTTTACTTTTGGTTTTATGTTATTCTAAAATGGGCGTTGCTTGTTCTTCTGGTGCTTCTACTGTTTACTTTTTGCTATCATTTATATTTTGTTTTGGAACATCCTCTTAGGGAAACCATAATCCTAATTTTTGGTTTTGTTGCAGTTGGAAGTTGTTTGAATGATGCGATTTATTTGAAGTGCTGTAGGCTGTGTGGTAAGTTTTTTTTCTTTTGTTTTGTATGATGATTTACTTGTTTTTCTATTGACTAAATGATGACCTTTTACTTGTTCTCTGAATCAAACTTTCAGCTTCAGAAGTTAGTTTGATGTATTTTTACTTTGCTGACTTCACCTTTTCAGTACCTATTATCTCAACTCTGTAAAGTTATCTTCCTTAACCATATTTTCCTGAATCTCTCTTTAATGAAGAGTCAGAAATTCAATAAGGAATAAAATCAAACTCGGCTCACTCTTTATTGGACTAATACCGGCTATCAATAAGACAATTTTTTAAGTATTGCTTAACAAAATGCATTGTGATGTACCAATCCAGACACAGTGCAAACTTAGCTTTCTCCACCAGAAGAAAGAAAATTACATAATTGATTTTTGCTTCTATTTACTGCTGTACAACTTATTTAGAGCTACAAGAATATTAAACACGTTTGTGCTATTAGTGTAGAAAAATCATATGTTGGATTGGACATGGTAAATATTGGATTGCCAAACCCATTAATTTTGCAGAACAACTAAATTTCCAAATTGATATTTACAATTTTCATTGAATGGTTGAATTGGATGGGTCTAAAAGAGTTTGATTGCAATGGAGTTGTTCCAAAGAAAGAAAAGGTTTGGGGTTCATAGTTTGACTTAGGTGTAGTGTTTATTTAGGATTGCACATTGTATCTTTTCTAATTTTTGGGAGTTTGATAATTAAAATTATTAAGAGTATTTATTTTATTTTTAATATTTAAATTTATGTTAATATATTATATGTTAATTTTGATTGATAAAAAGTGGAACCTCTAAAGCTTAGAACTGAAATAAATTGAATTGAAGTAGGTTTTGAAACTTGAACCAATTAAAGCCTTACATTTTGCATATGGCTATGCAATTGGAACTACTAGGATACTAGGTCTCGAAGATGCATGTCCTTCTGTGAGAGCATCTTAAAATGAATTTTGAGGTTATTCTTTAGACCTTTACAAGTAATTGGAACGAACTATAAAGAAATGATTGTTGAATTAGGATCCAATTATTGTCAAATTTTATTGTGTGTGATGGTTAGGTATTACGGCTTAAAATGGCCAGCACTGTTCATATTTCATGCAAGGGAATTTCAGGATTCATAAATTACAAGCCACCAATTAAGTCAGCAAATTGATCTCCTTAAATGTAAACAATTAGTTAGAATTATAGTCTAAATTAAAATGAAATAAACCAAATAATCTGAAAATCTCTGAGAATCTTGAACCACATTAGTTAATAAACAATTGTAATTTAATTTTTATAAATTATGTTTTAGTGGTGTCTAATTTGTACAAAGTGAAGAGCTCTTAAGAGGCTAATATCAAATTATGCGGATGGCAATAAGAACTAGAAATAGAAGTACTTAAACAATAAAACCTTGGTTTCATTTTAGTTTAATAAGATTGCTTTCTTGGATTTGGATAGTTTCCCTTGCACCCTATTCAAAGAAACTCACATTTGATTTTCCGCGCAAGATTGAAAGCTAGAAAGAGAATTTCAGTTTAGCATTTTTGAATTTATTTTGATGGACTCATCTTTTAGTCTAGTAGATTTGGTTGGCATACGATGAACTAAATTTAATTTTGAATTAAAACTTTAAAAGATAGTACTTTAATTTAAATTAATAACCAACTCTTTTTTTATTAGCTGAACATGTCGCAGGAAGTATAGAATAGCGCACACATATATAATAAGTTGATAATCTCTTAAGATAAAATTGTTGCTCCACAAAAATCTTCACAAAAAGCCACAACTCAACAAAATTTGTTGATAGCGAGTGAACAATTAGGAATGAAGATGACTTGTTGAGAAAAATCTAGAAAAACTTGTTTCAAATTCCATAAACTAGAGGAATATCCTTTTTGCTGAGTAAACAAATTTTCAGTTTTGCATGCATTCATTATTGTATGTAATTTGGGCCCTTTAAACCAAAAACTATATTATCAATATTAGAATCAATCTAAATCAAATCAAAATTGAAACAAGCTCAAATCATTTGAACGAATCTTGTACTAGGAAATAAAATACATCCCTCTTATCAGTCATCATTACTAGCATATTTTTATTTATAGAAATAACTAAATAAAAAATAAACCAAGTACTGAAGAACAGGACTTGCTATGCAGTGCTTGATGCGATGCTTCCAACAAGAATTAACAAAAACATAATGTGCTTAGTGTAATTGGATTAACCATAAGCTATGCTGTGCGGTAGTATTTAACCTATAGCTATACAGTCATTAGATTCTCTGTTGCAAAGGAATGTTTTGTATTGTTAAAGTTTGAACAGATAATCTGAGAGATTAAACTTTCCATTTTTTCTATATCTGTTATGAATTAAATTTCAAGTTTGATATCGTTGAGGTTCATTTCATAATGAAAAACGGGCTGCACTGTCAATTCAAGTAATGACATCTCGAACGTAATTATTTGAACTGAAATTTATATTTTGTCCAGGCTGCTAATACTTTTTTGCTTAGATTAGTTTCTTGAAATTTTTTAACTGAAAGATTATAGCTTTTTAGGTTTTGAGGAATATAATATTTGTATTTTCTCTATTTTGTGATTCTTTGCATTTGATTCTAATATATCAAACCTTATGTTATCTTTGTTGCCTTGTAAATCTTAGTAAGAATGGCTTAAGAGGTATTTTTTTTTGGTGATGGGTTAAGAGAGTAGTGTTTTTCTTCTGCTTCATTACATTACATGTTTATCATTTTATGTATTTCACATTTTAAAATTTAATTGAACATAAGCCCCAGATGGAAATGTTATCCTAAAAGAACGAGGCATGAGTTCAGGAAGGGCCACCGTATTGGTTCTTTCCCATTCTTTTAGAAGGGTGCAATCTCTCCAAAGAAGTGACTCCTTTATTTATCTTTTGGGGGCCATCCCAGAGAGGCTAAAAAAAAAATCCAGAAATGTTACTCTTTACCACAAAAAAATAAATAAATAAGTAAAAATAAAAAAAGGAAAAATACCTTCATCCAATGCTGCCCTATGCCACTTTCTCATTTGTGCCTTCATTGTCCTGCAATATCTGTTCCTAAAAGTTTGTCAGTTGCATCTTGGGTTTGCTGCTGAACCTAAAGATTCAAAAGCATTCGTGTTCTGTATCCACCATTTTTTTATCCAGTAATATTTTATGCCACATCCCTCCCAGTTCTTTTATCTACTTCACTCAAGTTTTGAAGGCGTGCTTGTTGTTTTTACTTAACTGTTGATATTTATGAAACAATTTTTTGCTCCTATCACACATTCTGTAGCTAGGATTTGTGTAATTCATTTTCTAAATGCTATTTCTAGGACTCAGATGAACCAAGCTTAGCCAAGCAGTAATTTGCTCTAGCCTGAACTTGTTTGCCAAAACCGAGTTCAAGCTCGATAATCATGATTCATTTAAAATTATGGCTTTTTGAGTTTAGTTTAAGACAAGAAACATTATTGAGCAGCTTGTTAGTTGTTCAAACAAATGTTATTGAATACAAGCAACTTGTTGAGCTTAAAAATAAATCATAATTGAATGAACTATTAAATTAAAAAGTATTTAAATGAGCATTAGTAAGCGAGAGTATTCATAAAGTAATCTAATAAAGAAAAGTTCAAATAATCATATGTTGAATAAATTTACAGTCGAGGTTAAATGAGCATATTACCCAGCTTTAAGTGAGCTTCTTAAAGAGCATGTTAATGACTTTTAATTGATATTGTTTTTTATCATAATTGAGTTGACCACCAAGCTGTTCAAGATTTTCTTTTATCAATAGAGTATTTATAAATATGTTTAAGCTTGTTTGATTAGTTAATGTAATGATCATGAGCTAGTTGTAACCAAGCGAGCCAAAAATAGCTTCTGGTTCATATTCATTCATTTTCTGCCCTAGTTACTGCAGAAAACTCTTTGTTTTTGATGGGAATGTACGTTGCTTGCTGAGTTTAATCTTGATGTTTCTGTTAATGTTTCTTTATTGATTGATTTTTTTTTTTTTTGCTTAATCAGGTTTTCTAATGAGATAATGTTGATTTTTTTTTTTGTTTTTTTAGATTTGAGATTAATTAAACATGCATTTGCAATGTTTATTTGCTTTATTCTTGGGGGTACAAAAGTTATTTTTGCATTAAAAGGCCTGGTTCTTAATTTTATTTCGTTTTTTTTTTGTTGCTAACACCATAAATAATTTGGTTTCATACTGGAAATTTAAGTTATCATGTGAGAGACTTTTAATTAACAAACATATTCTCTGCTACCATGTTACACATACTTTTATTTTATATGCTAGCTCGTAACCATCCTATTTTGTTATTGATATTGCCCTACACAAAATTCTCATAGTTCTATATAATAGATTTTACTTATTTTATTGATATTGCTCTACACCATTCTGCTCCATTTGGTTTGAAGGAATTAGAAGAGATATAATGAAAGTGATAGAAGGAATTGATTTTGAATTGCTCTCACCCTTGTTTTTTGTTGATGAAAAATTGAATGAAGAATGAAAGCCACAATAGCATTTTACTGTATATATTAGTTCTTANGAAATCCAGAAATGTTACTCTTTACCACAAAAAAATAAATAAATAAGTAAAAATAAAAAAAGGAAAAATACCTTCATCCAATGCTGCCCTATGCCACTTTNGGTGTAATTGGATTACCCATAAGCTATGCTGTGCGGTAGTATTTAAGCTATAGCTATACAGTCATTAGATTCTCTGTTGCAAAGGAATGTTTTGTATTGTTAAAGTTTGAACAGATAATCTGAGAGATTAAACTTTCCATTTTTTCTATATCTGTTATGAATTAAATTTCAAGTTTGATATCGTTGAGGTTCATTTCATAATGAAAAACGGGCTGCACTGTCAATTCAAGTAATGACATCTCGAACGTAATTATTTGAACTGAAATTTATATTTTGTCCAGGCTGCTAATACTTTTTTGCTTAGATTAGTTTCTTGAAATTTTTTAACTGAAAGATTATAGCTTTTTAGGTTTTGAGGAATATAATATTTGTATTTTCTCTATTTTGTGATTCTTTGCATTTGATTCTAATATATCAAACCTTATGTTATCTTTGTTGCCTTGTAAATCTTAGTAAGAATGGCTTAAGAGGTATTTTTTTTTGGTGATGGGTTAAGAGAGTAGTGTTTTTCTTCTGCTTCATTACATTACATGTTTATCATTTTATGTATTTCACATTTTAAAATTTAATTGAACATAAGCCCCAGATGGAAATGTTATCCTAAAAGAACGAGGCATGAGTTCAGGAAGGGCCACCGTATTGGTTCTTTCCCATTCTTTTAGAAGGGTGCAATCTCTCCAAAGAAGTGACTCCTTTATTTATCTTTTGGGGGCCATCCCAGAGAGGCTAAAAAAAAAATCCAGAAATGTTACTCTTTACCACAAAAAAATAAATAAATAAGTAAAAATAAAAAAAGGAAAAATACCTTCATCCAATGCTGCCCTATGCCACTTTCTCATTTGTGCCTTCATTGTCCTGCAATATCTGTTCCTAAAAGTTTGTCAGTTGCATCTTGGGTTTGCTGCTGAACCTAAAGATTCAAAAGCATTCGTGTTCTGTATCCACCATTTTTTTATCCAGTAATATTTTATGCCACATCCCTCCCAGTTCTTTTATCTACTTCACTCAAGTTTTGAAGGCGTGCTTGTTGTTTTTACTTAACTGTTGATATTTATGAAACAATTTTTTGCTCCTATCACACATTCTGTAGCTAGGATTTNTTATTTTCTCGACAATTGGTAAAAGATCCTTCTTATTTCTTGTTCCTTATGAGTAGTTGCCAGTCTAGCCAACAGTTCCTTCACGCCTTTCGTAAAAGAAGACTTGTAAGATGAAGATTTCCACAATATTCATTTTCGTAAGTTTTCTTCTCGATAACTTCATTGGCCTCCAAATCAATAACTTTTAAAGTGGGAGCCAAAGTTGACCGACTCTCTTCGAATACCAAAGAAGATGAAATCAAATACGAAAATTATTAAAATACTCTTAGAATAAGCCACAATACCTCTCAAAGTAGACTCATTTGCAACAGGCCCACACACAGGTAATGCAAGCACGACACCAATCCTAATAGCCTGTTCCGTCTTGACCCCTACATTCGTCTTCCCTCTGAGAAATATTGAAGAAACAGTACTAGAAATAAGAGTTGAAGAAGACTCACCTTCCTCCATTTTGACCAAGCGCCCCCTCTATTTTGGATCAAAGAGAAACAAGTTTCTCCACAAGCNAATATTAAACACGTTTGTGCTATTAGTGTAGAAAAATCATTTGTCGGATTGTACATGGTAAATATTGGATTGCCAAACCCATTAATTTTGCAGAACAACTAAATTTCCAAATTGATATTTACAANAATTGATTTTTGCTTCTATTTACTGCTGTACAACTTATTTAGAGCTACAAGAATATTAAACACGTTTGTGCTATTAGTGTAGAAAAATCATATGTTGGATTGGACATGGTAAATATTGGATTGCCAAACCCATTAATTTTGCAGAACAACTAAATTTCCAAATTGATATTTACAATTTTCATTGAATGGTTGAATTGGATGGGTCTAAAAGAGTTTGATTGCAATGGAGTTGTTCCAAAGAAAGAAAAGGTTTGGGGTTCATAGTTTGACTTAGGTGTAGTGTTTATTTAGGATTGCACATTGTATCTTTTCTAATTTTTGGGAGTTTGATAATTAAAATTATTAAGAGTATTTATTTTATTTTTAATATTTAAATTTATGTTAATATATTATATGTTAATTTTGATTGATAAAAAGTGGAACCTCTAAAGCTTAGAACTGAAATAAATTGAATTGAAGTAGGTTTTGAAACTTGAACCAATTAAAGCCTTACATTTTGCATATGGCTATGCAATTGGAACTACTAGGATACTAGGTCTCGAAGATGCATGTCCTTCTGTGAGAGCATCTTAAAATGAATTTTGAGGTTATTCTTTAGACCTTTACAAGTNGATTAAAGCCTTACATTTTGCATATGGCTATGCAATTGGAACTACTAGGATACTAGGTTTCGAAGATGCATGTCCTTCTGTGAGAGCATCTTAAAATGAATTTTGAGGTTATTCTTTAGACCTTTACAAGTAATTGGAACGAACTATAAAGAAATGATTGTTGAATTAGGATCCAATTATTGTCAAATTTTATTGTGTGTGATGGTTAGGCATTACGGCTTAAAATGGCCAGCACTGTTCATATTTCATGCAAGGGAATTTCAGGATTCATAAATTACAAGCCACCAATTAAGTCAGCAAATTGATCTCCTTAAATGTAAACAATTAGTTAGAATTATAGTCTAAATTAAAATGAAATAAACCAAATAATCTGAAAATCTCTGAGAATCTTGAACCACATTAGTTAATAAACAATTGTAATTTAATTTTTATAAATTATGTTTTAGTGGTGTCTAATTTGTACAAAGTGAAGAGC
>JXCR01005267.1:0-22969 GCA_002079205.1 Phalaenopsis hybrid cultivar
TGCTATAGTGCCAGGATGAGGCTTATAATATTGAATCAGTTCTTTCAAATGTGTTCAGCAGGGATACAAGTTCGATGTATTTCTTTGCTTGTATTTATAGATCGGCTAGTGGCCATTATTGATGTGGTAGGCATTTTTAAAGAAATAACATAATTCTGAGCGCATTCCTTCCCTTTCAATTGTACATTGACTCGTTATGTAAGTCAAAAGTAGATACAAGTAATAATGGTGGAAGATTTGGAACAAGATTGTCAATAGATGTTGCATGGCAATATCAAACCAGTCCAAAGGATGCCAATATAAATACATACATACATACATACATATACATACAAGTTATGCGTTAATTGTTTGCATGTTGGTCTCCATACTAGCCACTTAAATGATTCTAGTTTAGATAGCGCTCTGAAGCATATTTATGCCATCGAACCGAACATAGAGCGTAAGGAGGGAAAAAGAGAGTAGGAAAATGCTGAACTCAGGAGAACAAAATTAATAATCTCCTTATGTCTTTTTGAAAATAGTCTTTTTTACATGTTACTGTTATCATATTTATCGTAAATAGAAGTTATATTTTGAAATATCGGTAAAGCTCTTAATATTCTCTATTGTCCTTCGAGCATATTAATCGCCAAGCCTGTCATTACATTCGCCAAATTTTTTCTTATAGATTGTCATGACCTTCTCGACTCGGTCAACTGGATAATTTGCTCCATGTCGGTTGAGAGTTCTTTGTACTCACTGGAGTTGATTCTATGACATGTTTCGTCTATGGTCGTCGGTTCTGGTTCATCGTATTTTGATCATACAAGTATTAGTTCATCAATTTTCATACACATTAGGAGGCTGTAAGCTGCCATAACAGCAAGAGAATTAAATGAAACAGTGGTTAGGATTTTATTTATTTAATTAATTCCTAGTAATTGATACTTTCATGATTTATGTGCAATTGAACGCTTATAAATAGGCGGCATTTTCTTTCCAGATCTACTTGCTCATTTTCTTTTATTTTGTGCTCCAGTCACTTTTCTGAGAGACTTCTTACGATTGATAAGTTCCTTGAATCTCAGGCTCCCATCTCAAGTAAGGTTCTTCTTTGTGGATTATTGATTGAAGAATAAGGTAAGAGATGAGGGTGTTCGTAAGAAGTTGGCGGTCGTAAGAAGTTGGCGGTGAAGAAGAGGAGATGCTGACTCTCAGGTCATGTTGGATTTTCTGGAGTGACTTCGGGGGTACTCTGCTTGTGATTGTGGTTATCCCTTGGACGACCTCCATCATTCGCTCGTCCCATATGCCAACACCTTCTGCCATAGTCCCTAGCTTGATGGAAGACTAGGCTTTCATGTCACTTATTGGTTCATGTCCATTGTACCAGACATAACCTCAAGAGCCAATGGAATTTAAAATGATCAGAGTTATGGGTATGTTCTATATTCAGTGAAATATTTTCTAGGTGATTGTCAGTTGATGATTTTATCAATATTAGGAATCACATATTACAAGACCCCTTCGGGTTTGAATAAGGCTCCATTGGCATCCGTCGAGATTAGGAGTAAACACCTCGTGAACCTCTCATTTTCGACCATGTAATAAGGAGAAAGGGTGTGTTCGGCCCATGCGGATTAGGATGAGTTGGCCTGCCGTTTACCTTAGATCAAGAGCTCTCTAGCTCGTGATACTAGTGTCCAACAAAATTCAGAGGAGCATATTGTACTGGGTCGCATGGCTCAGTTGGAAGAGGAGAAATTGGTGGTAAAGTAGATCTTGTCAACACTACAGCGGTACCTTGCAAGTTTGCAAGAGCTGTCCTAGTCTCTCTAGACTTAGATAATGTTTGATAGGTTTATCTTGTTTAAGTATGGTAGTGAGTGTTTGTCCTTGATGTTGGTTCGACTTGGGTGTGCCTCGTTGAAGTGACCTCAGACCCATGTATTAACTATTTTCTCTCTTCGCATTGAGCAGGAGATTCATAATGATTACATTTGATAATATTTCTTTAAGAGAAATGTCATCTTAGGTTTTCACGTTGGTCCTTTTTGGTTTAGTATTTTGAGGTAGCTACTCCCCTGTTCTATCTTGTGATAGTTGAGATTTTTCTTCTTTGACCCTATAAATAGGGGTGTGGTTGCTAAAATGATCCTTGTCCCGCACAGTTCTTTTTTTGTATGTGTTTTCATTCTTGTCTTCAATCTATAATTGGCTCCAAAACATCAAGAAGTAGCTCCCCATGCGCCCTATTGCAATACTTTCTAATCTATTTCATCCAAGAAGTCATTGGCAGAGGGGCTGGAATGCCAATCATGCCGTGCTTTTAGCCCTACCATTCGCCTTAGGGCTGCCAACCCAAACAAGAGAGTGAACATCGTGAGGGGGGATGAAATGGTGATATGACGGGATCAATTGTTTCTTGGCCTTCAGTTACCATTATGCGAAGATTTGTGCACTATTTTGAGGTACTATGTGGTTATTATTGTACATAGAATGTCCAACTCTATTACTGTTATAATGACATTCGTGATTTTTGCTTCCTGGAAGGAATGAGATGGTATGGTCAACTGAGCTCTTTAAGTATTTATTTTCCTTTTGATTGTACCCAGGAGGGTATACACAATTTTCATCCACAAGTCACTTTCACTTTGGCCATCTTAAGAACAAGGTTAAGGACGTGAAGTTAAAATTCTACTTTGTCTTCTCTCAAGACAACTGGTTAATCCTCACGAATTTTAATGTACTACCTTTTCTAAAATCTAAAGGAAATGTTTAGAAATTTTCATGATTAACAAGATGTTGGTTCCCGACAATCTTGGTGAGATGCGAGGGTAACTGGCATGTTTCAGATGCATTGTCGACTTTTTGTTTGACTGTCATTTTTTAGAAAAAGAGATTGAAGAGCTGATCATGATTGAGCGACCGACCAATAGAAAATAAATGATGTTTGTGCCTATTATAGATAACGCGAAGGACGAGCCAGCCGGCGATGCAGGTCCTAGTTAGAAGAAGGCCACAACTGAGGCGATACCACCTAAGAACGTTTCAGATGGCCCTTTAGAGGTCTCATCCTAATCTGAGATTCTCTCCTTGGATCAAAGGAGTGTTGCTATTAGTTTTTCTTCTTCGGAGACACTTTTGGTGGGGACTAAAGACAAAGAGCTAAGGGAGGAAGGGTTGTCACCTTGAAAGAATTTTGTTGGCTGACTCCTCTTGGTCAAGCCACTACATGTGAGCCCATGGTTGGACGAGCAAAGGGAAGGGGATCCATATGAGCTGAATCTCTTGTAAAGTAAGTAGCATCAAAACGGAAAGGCTCCTGCTAGAGAGTGTTACCAAAAGCATAAGTGGGTGATTCCCCCTTGGGTGTCTCGACTGAAGAAGATGATAAGGCGAGAAGAGCAATTTGTTCGGGTTGACCTTAGAAAAAACTGAAATTCCCAAAATCCTTCTCTACTCGACATGCTCTTACACTGGGTCCGAGTATTAATGCAAGAATTTAGTAGGGATGAATGGAAAATGATGATTTGTTCACCTCTGACTTGAGGAGTATGAAGAAATTCTTGGAGTTAGCAACAGATTCAAAGTCAAAAGGTGTTGAGGTTACTCAGAGCGAGGACAAGGGAAATGATGTGGGCCCTCCAATGTTTGATTTGTTGTAATTTTTTATGTTTTTGACAACAAAAATAAAACAAAACATCTAATAAATATTATTTATGAAATGAAATTTTGAGTGTACTTTTTGTTATCTAAGTGATCACTACATTGAGCTTTTATATGTTTTAGCATTTTGGAACCGTTGTGTGTTACTCTCTCTGTGGTTTTGTCGTATGTTGCTAATTTAAAAGGTATTGGAGGCCCAACCCAAGTCTATTTTTACCCATGGATTTCTCAGATCTTATCAGTTAGTTCGTCACCTTAGCGGGCCGTGTTTCTTTGTCATACTTATTAATGCAGATTTGGTTGTTGTTTTTTTTCGAGGTAACCATCTAGACTCACTGTTGGGGTGATTCACATGCTACTAAATGTAGTTATTTCATCGTAGGTAAGGGAATCTGACCACCAGAGCTTATATTGTATTCTGATGCTTATGACACATGTGCTTGTGATGTTTGAGCGTTTTCAGGCAATAATATCAGTATTATACACACGAACGATCAGGGTCAATAATTCTAGCATATTTTTAAGTGAGTTTAGATGGTCAAGATATCTGACAAAGAAGACATTTTAACACCTTCTCACTTAGGTCGAAGCCTTTTTTATGAATTCAAGTTCCCCGAGTGTTTAAAAAGAAACACAAGTAAGAAGCAAGTCTAGTTCCCCAAGTTGATCTAGCTAATTTGTTTTGTGGCAACTGGTTTTATTGCTTTCAAGAAGAAATATTATACTTGTCAAAGGAAATAATATATTTGTAGCTTCCATATTAACGAAAATTTTTCAATGGACGTCTGGTAGTAAAATTGGGGTTCAGACCATCCCAACTGTACTTGACCTTGGGAGGCAATTTTTGTCTGATACGACACTCCCCCAAGGTCCAATTGATGTGGGAGAGCCTATTAGAATTATTGGATGTCCCTCGGTGGTTTGAGGTTCCATAAAAATCTTTCGCACAAAGCCTCAACTAATAATGAGAAAAAAAAGAAATTTTTTTTTAAGGGGTGGCGCTTAGGCGCATAGGTGACCATATGCATCCAACAACACCAAACATTAGTTGAAAGGGTGCACATTTGTCCCCCCTTTTTGGTGCATAGGCATCCAACACAATGTTGTGCCAATTTTGCTATCACATAAAAGAAGAAGTGGCACTTGACACATAGGCAACAAGATCTTCCTATAGACACTCCCACACAGTAGAGATGGCGCATATGTGCCCCACAGTGGCACTTAGCCGCCTCATTAAACTGCTTAAGATAGAAAGCTCGGTGCATATGCACCCAGTCTCGGGGCGCATATGCATCTAACCCTTTTTGTTGCAAAAATCTTCATGGTATGTTCGAAATAGAGGAGACCAACATGCCTTGCTTACAGGTTAATAAAATCCTTTAATGTGGTTATTTTGCTATTTATGGAAGAGAATCAAAGGTGGAAGAAGCCTTTGCTATTTCTAGATGATAATTCATTGGAGTAGCGATTGAGCGGTCATTAACCTTTAGAACAATGAAGATAACAAGAATGGATAGGGACAACCACTGACATAATGCAGAAGGAGCTCATTTGAGATAGTTCATTCTGGGAGAGTTCAGAGAAGAGCTAATTCATTGGAGTAGCGGTTGAGAGGTCATTAACCTTTAGAACAACGAAGATAACAAAAATGGATAGGGAGAACCACTGACATCATGCAGAAGGAGCTCATTTGAGAGAGTTCATTCTGGGAGAGTTCAGAGAAGAGCCGCGAGAGAGTTTTGGAAAGCTGTGAGAGGCTTTTAGAGGATTCTTGACAATTTTTCTTCTTCTTCATTATCTTCTTCTTCTTTTTCTTCTTTTCCACCATTTCCTTCATCAACCTTATAATTTTCTGGAGAAAATAGAGGAACTTGAGGAATTTTCTTGGAGTTGCTTTGATCTTCCTGCTTGAGAAGGAGATCTTCTTCCATCTTTGGAGAGCTACCTTCAATGGTGTGAGGTCGGAACTAGGAGCAAGCCTAATACTTTTGTAATTTCATTCCTAAGAAGCCATTTAGGTCTGGTTTTAGATAATTAAGTCAAGGATTCTATGTCAAAGGAGATCGATAGGTTAAGGAGTTGTTTTTTTTTATTACCCCCAATGAATCCTTGAGATCCCTCGCCAATTGACCTAATTGGCCTAGAGCTTAGTAATCCCGTGATTGTTCGGAGGTTTCACGCCTTGATAAATGGGTTGGAGCCGCCTCGATCTAGAGAATGATTAATTCCTTTGGCCGGCATTCCTCAGATTGTAAAGGCTATGTCCATGAAGAAAAACCTTCATTTTCGTGAAGATTTTTTTTCATGAAAAAACTCCTTCACATTTTGCAGACAATTAGAGGTACACTGTCCATTACGCTGTGTAATGAATGGTAAATACAACTTCATCCCAACCTAGATCCTATGTGAGGTCGTTAGTGTGAGTTTGATTTGTCGTCGAGTGTGTTGGATTTCACTGTTTGCATGCTCTTCATGATATTTTGCATGTAAAATTTTGATCGTGTGATCATTTGGGTTTGATCAATCGTCTTGGTCTGATTGACAGATCACCTTGGGTTTGGTTGGCAGCCTTGGCCTGATCAGCTGATCCCTTAGTCTGATCAGCCATCTGACCCGATTGACCGATCACTTGGGTCCGATTGACCGTCCTGGACCTATCGACCGATCATCTAGGTTTGATCGGCCGTTCTGAATCAATCAACTGATCAATTACGTTTGATCGACTACCCAAACCGATCGATCGATCGATCACTTGGGTTTGATTGGTCGTCTCGGCTCGATCCACTGATTATATTGGTCTGGTCGGCCAATTTTGCCAATTTCATTTAACAACATGTTTACATGCATTATTGCATTGATTTACTTGTTGTATTTGATTGTTGCATGCATCTTCATGTGTATGAAAACTTGTTGTTTTGACGTTATGTATATATCGTATTACATTGCATGTAAAGTTATTTTTGTCATGAGCCTGTTGTCAAGCATTTGTTATTTTTGGGTGTCTTTTTGAGCACCCATACTTGTAGTGTCTCTTTGAGCACCTGCACCTACAAGTATCTCTTCCACATACTTATCATATGCACGTGGATAGATGCTTGCACAATTCGTGAGGAGGTGACTCACATATAAAGCCACCTATTGCATGATTCTTTAACAAGAGTTCTGCTACCTTACGTCCTGCAACCTCATCTAGGAGTGTCGTAAGTATCACACATTATCTATGGTATGAGTTATGCTTTGTAGCCACTGAAGTCATGCGAGGTAAAATGTGTATCCACCTAAGGATGCGGTTTTCACTTGGCACAGATCACATTACCTAGCATATCTAAATACCTCCTTTTTTAACTCTAATTTTATAAAGAACTTAAAGTTTTCCCATTTTGACCTTTGGGTTATAGAAGTCTCCTTTGACGATGCAATTCATGGAATGCAGAAAGGGGGTCACATGGCAAGTTGGGTCGATTGTCATCATGACTAGGTAGACTTAGGGTCTTCATAGCTTGGGATGATGGATTCATGGTATCCTGACCTGGCTATTTCTACCTATTTAGGGGTTCTAACTCTTCTTTGTTGAGCCCTTTTGAGTCCAGTCATCTTTTGTGACTTCATTGATGCTGTTTCGATGACCCCAGTTGATGATAGGTCTCCACCCATTTGGGATATGATGGTTTCCTCTACCTTTATGACCTGGTGAGCTTTGAAGTGCATGGATGTTCTTGATGAAATGATTTGGTTATTTCACATGCCTCATTCTTCAGCATGCTGCCGTCCATTTGTGGATATGAGGGATTCTCCCTCTTCTATGTGGCTTGGTATAGTCACTCAAGATGGTGAGATGTTCCGGTGAAATAACCATCCTTTTGGTGACCTATCCACCAGTTATCATGATAACGTAAGCAAGAATCCTTTCATCGAGAGTATGGGTATCCCCCAAGATGTAATTAACTAAAAGGGTACGTTCCTCTGAAAGTGCTCTTGACAGCAAAACAAATATATTCTTTTTGGTTTTCTAGTAATGGGTGGCTTATGTAAGAATTTTCTTCATGGATGTTGTGTTTTGAGCTATTTTGATCAAATTCTGTTTGGACATATGCTCTCAACATCACATGAGGATTATCTTACAAAAGCCTATCACGTTTCTTTTTAAATTTGTTTGTCTATTTTCATCATATATCCTTCTTTTCGATTCCTCTCCTCTTCAGGCCATTTTTATGATCCTAGAAGAAGATTTTCTTGAAAAAAAGAATAATATGACAACATATAAATAGATATGCTGACAAATTTATGTTCATTTAAAAAAGAAAAAAAAACAGTAAGGTAGTTGACTCTAAAAGCAAGCTTGAATTTGAAATATTCAGGGATAGCAATGCCCTTAGAGACATCTCTAGTATTATGGAAATGTATGAGTCAACCCAACTATTCTTCCCCTTGTCTCCTACTTCCTTGATCTCAACTTTGTCAACAGTCGGTTATTAGAGTTTAAGAGGATTTCTCCCTCCCAGACGACTGTTTATTGATAAAAGATTAGTTAATTTATTATCGTCTATAGGATATGTTCGATCCTAAACCATTCAAAATTATCAATTTTACCTTTTTATTTCGCTAGTTTTTCTTATCATCATTTAGCTGTTAGCCTCAAATCACCCGTTTAACTTTCCGATTGCTAGCTGAGAGTCAGATTTGACCAAAAGGTATCGAGCGCCCTCTTCATAAGAGAAACGTAACTCAACTACAACTTTGTTCTTTACCTGATTATTGGTAGCGTTGAACTCTAATTTTATTGAATTGCTTTGGTGGTCACCATCCAGGTTAGTGAGAGCGAGCCTGAGTCTTGCCTGTATTTGTGTGGATGCCCCATCAATGTAAAATGTCCAAGTAATTTCTCGAGAGATTTTATTGACCGAGTTTCTAGTTTCTTTGAATTTGAATAGGAAATATGTCACAACCTTAGCCATGATTGGTTTCTTTAGTGTGTA
Source organism: Phalaenopsis hybrid cultivar (assembly GCA_002079205.1). NCBI lineage: Eukaryota > Viridiplantae > Streptophyta > Magnoliopsida > Asparagales > Orchidaceae > Phalaenopsis > Phalaenopsis hybrid cultivar. Next base: position 8,628 of record JXCR01005267.1, read on the forward strand.
AGGTAAGTTAAATTCACTAAGCTGTACTATAAATTTTAGAAGCCAAACAAAATGCTCGGGCTTGCTTAAAACCTCTTTGAGGGGATAATCGATCATAATGCAGATTGGATGTGTTTGAAAATAGAGGCAGAGCTCACATGCGAAAACAATAAAAGAAAAGGTTATTTTTTCATGATTGGGTACTCGAGTTCTACTCCCTTGAAGACTTGACTAACATAGTACACTGGATACTGATCTCCTGTTCTTCATAGATCAGGAAAAAACTGATCGCTTCAGGTCCGACTCCTAGGTAGAGCGAGACTTCTTCATTCAGTTTTAGAATATTGTGGAGAGGTGGAGAGGCCAGATAAGTTTTCAACTGATGAAAGGCTTATTTGAATTTTCTTGATCACTTGAAGCATTTGACCCAAGAATGTGGCACATTTATTGTCTGATTTGGAATTGAATCGGTTGAGTTCAGCAGCCGGTCAGCCTTTGTAGCTCTTTGACTTTGTAAGGGTACTACATTTCTATCAAAGCTTGAACTTTTTAGGATTGAATTTTATCCCTTTATGCATCATAAAATATCCTAAGAATTTCCTTACCTTTGCGTCGAACGTTCAATTGAGAGGATCGATGTTCATGTTATATTTCCTTAAGGTTTCAAAAGTTTTTTGAAGTATTTTATGTGTTGTTGTTTTATTTTTCTTAACTAACTCATCATACAATCACTTAAATATTTTTTCTTTTCTATTTAACAATGAATACATCCATGAGACGCTGGTAAGTCGCCCCTGCATTTTTTTAGCATAAAAGACATTACATTATAGCAGTAAACACCCTCTCCTATGATGAATGCTAGTTTTTATGTGTCGGTCGGATGCTTCATTATCTGATGACATCCGAAAAATATGTCCAACAAACTCATGATCGAGCTCATAACGTCTGAATCCACAAGCATATCGATCCAATCATAAGATAGTTATCCTTCAGGAAAGCGACATTTAGACCAGTGAAGTTGACACACATTTTCCACTTGTCATTTGATTTTTGAATTAAGATTATGCTTGGCATTCAGTCTGAGTATTGTACTTTGAGTATGCAGCCGACTTCTTGCAGTCTCTCTACTTCTTTGTGCATTGGATTCACTAAGGTTGTTACATTTAACCTCATTTTTTTATTTTATAGATATATTCGGTGGCAATCGACATCGATAAATACTCTAAGCACTTTCACGATCGATAAAGCAAATGCATCTCAGTGTTCCCAAAGTAGGTCGACCAACTTGTCTCTTTGTTCTGCATTAAAAGCAAAACTTAGTCACAAAATTATCGTTATCTTTTGCAGAGGGGGAAAACTTTTCGATGAACTCATCAGTCTCAAGGCTATTCCCGGAGCTGACTGCACCCACGTGATTTCTCGAATTCTCTTGGCTCTATGATACCATTAGTTAGAAATTTTACTGCTACGTGATAAGTCGATACGACCGCTCAGAAGAAATTAAGTAGAGGCATATCAAAGATACCATTGTTAGCTGCTCACGAGTCCACTATGATGAAATTTGTTGTCGTTTGAAAAGCTTATTACCTTCTGCCAAGTGATTAGTACGACAAGAGTCCCAAGCACTTCCTTTTCGCCCAAAAAATAATAAAGCAGCACAGCAGTTGGCAAAATGCTAGCGGTGCCCAAACCCATCTTATCAAAGACTAACTTAAAGATTATATTTATGAAGCTGCCAGTGTTGTATATTTCTTATCTAAAAGTCAAAAATAAAAGCGGTAACAACTATTTCATCATTGTAGGGATTTCATTTTGGCAGGTAAGTTTTTATTAGTGAATAAAATTAGCTGGTGTTGCGACGCATGTCGTGGGATCAGAGCTGCCAAGAAATATTTCGAGCAAAGCCTCTTTAAGCTAAATTTTTGGGAAGCTTTGTTATCTCCTCCAAATAAGGCTAGTAAGATACATGTGATGTGGATCGACTGAAGCCTTGGGAGTTACGAACTCCTTAGGCTTCCCAACTTTGATTAGCCCCTTATTCAAATTTCGAAGGTGACAAAACTTCTTAGTGGTCTCGAAGATATCTTCATGTCTTCATTGGTGGTATATTTTTGAAAAATTCATTCTTGATTGCTTATACTACTTCGATTATGGAGACTCTTAGCAGTGTGGGTCGAGGAAGTTCATAGATAGGCAATGGTTGCCTCTTTTTTGTCATGTCAATTGGCTCGTTGCATGGGTTATGATTATCTTTGTAATACAACTCTTTTATCTAGAATTCAATCTTCTGAGAATAATTGTGATTCCTTGAAACTGTCCCTAGTGGGTGGACGTGGATTTCACCTTAGTCCTCAACCCCCTTTGTGAGCACTTCTCTTTGGTGGGTATCAATCGGGGCTACCCTTTTCTGACAGAAAGGGGAGAATTGTATTCGTTAGAGGATATATGGTCATTGGCAAGTTTTAATAGCTTGACTTACATCTTGGGCAGCTGTAGACCTTGGGGGTAGAAAAACGGTCCTTCCCCGAGCCTAGCTTGTGCCAGTGCAACATGCACTATCGTAAGTTTGAGGTCCCAAAATTCTAGCATTTCTCTTTGGAAGAGGGTCATAAATGCACACAAGAATTCATCTTGCCCTTCGTGCAATTGTAGGAGAGCTTGCAAATTTCTCTAGGGCTTATTTACGCTAGTTGTGTGATGAACATTCTCTTTAAATATGCGTAGGAGGTAATAAATCCTTACAGTAGACCATTAAACCAACGGAGGGCTGACATTCTAAGTGTCGTGAAGAGCAGACGCCACTTGAGCACTTCACTGATTAACAATAAACATATGGACGACTCAAAAGAGGTAATGTAGTCTGCAAGATCCGACCATCCTCAATATGAGTCTAAGGTTGAGATCTTGAAATTCTGTAGTGGCACAACGTTATAGATTTTTTGGGAGAAAATGTTTTCCGGTGGTATGATTGAATAAAGGCAACATCTCCTTCAAACTTTTTGCTTGGTGTAGGGGTAAGTTGATTAAAATTCTTTGAAACCTTTTGTTTTAAGTTTACTACAATTTTTTCTCCATTTGCTTTCAATTTTCCTATGCACACTTCACAAAGACATGGAATATTTTTAGCATGCAATTGATATGATATTGTTTCTTAGATTTTGATACTAGGCAACTCAAGGATGTCGACAACTTAAAAAATTATGTAGGGGAGGAATGGAAAAGAGGAACACATTGAGAAGGATACAAGACAATTCGAGGGTGCAGAAAATTTCAGAAATTAGGAAGAAGGGAGAAGAAGAAGAAACGCAAAATAGGGAGGGAGCTTATCAATTTTTCATTCCATCAATATCTTCAATTGAGGCTATTTATAGAATACAAAAGTAGTTCTCTATTAACCAATTATTCTCATTAACCTAATACAAGATATTAAGTAATAAATATCCTATCAGCAATATGATATCATAGACATCTCCATTGGTTTAAAGGAAACAACCCTGTTTTAGTAACACCACAATGAAAAAAAAAAGTAGACGTGCTAGAAGAGCTTAGTGTCCATGTTACTAGTAAACCTTGACTCTTTGCATGTCTTTGAGGAAACAAACAATTAGAAAGAAACATCAACCATGAAAAACAAAATAAAATCAATAACTAATTAAATAAATAATCAAACATATTTTACATCAAAATTTCTTAACTAATTACCTTCTCCTTCCGCGAATAATGGTTCGAAATAATCGAGCAGCAGCAGCAGCAGCAGCAGCAGCAGACACAAGAGATCCAAATTTTCTCTTCCGCTCCTTCAAGTCGATGTCGAAGGACGGGTCAACAACAACATTGCTGCGATCTCCATCCCTGTCTTCATATCTATGAATACACTCCTTTGTTGAAATCCCATTACTCTCTTCATACTTCACAGAAATGGCCTCCGCACTCTAAAAGAGTTAAAAACAACGCAGAACAGAATTACTAAGTGGGCTCAACGTGAGAACAAGTGACTTCATGCAAATCTTGAAATAGAAACTTTCAAATGCTTTCGTGAGAACAAATCAACCCTTTGGAGAGAGAATTAATTTAGTTTTACAAAAGAACAGGATTAAAGAAAACCTCTTCTTGGGCCACGAAGCTGCGAAAGGACATGGCAGCAGAGCGATTCCGACTGCTGAAATCGATTATATTGAGGGAACAATCGATTCGTTGAAGGGAAAGAATCGGAAATCGGCAGAACTTATCGGAGAAGATGTGATTTGATCCCGCCGCTGAAGAAGACGAAGAAGAACAGGAAGAGAAAGGGGCTCGTTGAGGCCATCGGAGTATCAGTAGCCGGAGCTGTGGGCTCGTCGTGCAAGACATCGAGGAGTTGCTGAGATCGAAATTAAGCGGAGATTGGTGGAGGAGACTGAGGAATTACTCGAACCAGACTGTCTTCTTCTCTCACTTGTTCTGTTGCTTTTCGATTGAAGGGCGGAAAAAAGCGGAATAGCAGGAAGTCGTGGTGCTGATTGTGGTGCGGAGCATAGAGATTCTTGTACTGGTACGGTTTCAATGTAAGCAGAGCCGTTAGAAATGGCGCGAAACACGTTTTGGATCTCAAATTAGTTATTTTTGAAGTCCAGAGTGAATCGCTTCTGCGTGGAGCTGATAGCAAAAAAAAAAAATAATTTTCTTATGATCTGGTCTGGTAACACAGAAAAATATTCCTCTCATGCTATTCCACATTATTTAGGTGTTATTATAGTGTTATTGATTATTATTATGTTATTATAATACTGAGAATACTCTCAGAACACAATAACAAATGAATATCACCACAATAACACCTAACTAACGTGAAATAACACCAGGGGGGTGGGGGAATTCCTCTGTGCTAAAACAATTTTTTTTTTCTATCACCTCCAAATTGCGTTATTTCATTGAACTCTGGACGTATCTTTAAGTCCAGAGTTCTGACGTAATATTTGTTCGTTTTTTTTGTACTAAAATTTAGGTACATACCATACAATTTATACTTATTTACATAACTAATATGAAAAGTTTGATATTTACACTTATGGCATCTTAGGGTCGTGCATGAAAATAATGTTTCTTTTTTAAGAAGATAATAATGATGATATTTTTTATGTGATGTTAAAAATTTGAGTGAATGCATGTAAATATGATTGTGTAGGTGTTTGATATGTAAATACGTAAGAATTATGTCGTGTAGGGTGTAAATGAGCCCAACACGAGCGAGCTGTTGCTTTTTTTCATCTTTAACTTTATCAAAAACAACTGTATTGGAATTTAGCTCGTGTCCTTATTCCTTCAACAACAATGTCGCGTTCGTGTTCGAATTGAAGTATTCAAAATGACTCATTTTGTTCCATAAAGCTCGAATTCATAAAAATAATTATACAAAAAAATGATTTAAGAAAAAAAATTTTTTATTTTATTTTTTCAAATTAAAAATTAGAATAAAATACAAAATGGATAATAATATTTTATATGTATAAATTTTATTGTAAATCAAGAATTACAAAAGCATACAAAGAGAATTTAACTAAAAATAGTAGATCCAATATGGATCTATAAAAAAAAAAATAAAATAAAATAAAAGAAAATCTCTACAAAATTTTATATCTATTAATAAAACTAAGGAATTATTAAAAATAAAATCAAGCCTAAATATTCAATTGCTAGAAATGAATATTCACTCCAATAAATATTGGATAATATCAATTATGCTTCAATTAAATTTTAGTCACACCATAGCTAGCTAAGTTAAATTTTCATTAGATTTTCTTTATAAAAAATCGCTATTATTGTACGAATTTATCCTTTTTTTTTTAATTTTCTAGATTTCAGTGTAGATTATAATTTAAATAATACTTAAAAAAATTATCATTGAATTTATCGTTAAAAATATTATTTAAAAAATGATAATGTTTCATATTATAAAATTCTAGAATAATATTTTTATAATGTACACTAAAGAGAATAAATAATTAAGATAATAATCATATATTAGTATTAATTTTAGTAATATTTAATCATATTGGTTAAGGTTATTATAGATAATTTTTAAAGTACTTGTATTAAATTTTAAGATGAGATATTATTTTTTTAATATTTAGTATTTTTTAAAAATAGTAGGATTTAGGGAATATGTTAAATGTGTTAAATGCCTTTTATATAAATTCTTGTAAATTTTTCTCATACATGCAAGAAGAAAAAGATTAAAAGTGCATAATAAAAAAATAGAGACTATTAGAGGTATCGTCAATAAATAGTATATCTGTGATAAAAAAAATAAAAATATAAAGTGGGTGAAATATATATACCGTATCGTTGCATGTGACGTTGTTGATGCGTTATCGCTCTACTGCTTAGTATGTAGTAATCTGACGATTGTCGGGATCACTCTCATTGGTGCGGATGCTACTAGCTATTTACTGCTCTGGTCTTCCTATCCTGGTGTAGAAAGTCGGTACATGAGATATGACGTAATTTATCCTGATCATGTATGAAATCTACACCACAACCCCAAAACTTTTGGTCCTATGAGGGTATCGTTGCTTGCAAACATCAATAACTGCTATTGTGGAGAGTGGCTGCTTGCTCTCGTCCATAAAGAGCCTCCTCTAACATATGTTGTCGAAATGAACTTGTATGAAGACCAGGTCTAATAAACATGAGGCGGTGGGATCATGAATATAGAACCAGAAGTCCCGAGATCATCATAGAACGGCAACGAAACACGTGTGTCTCTGTTGCTGTCATTTCTCTATAGCATGTTAAATAGGCAGGCTGACTGTCACATGCGGCTACAAAGTCCCTCCATGTTCATTATCACCTTCTGTTTGGGACTCATCATCAGAGCCCCAAAAAGGTGGTAAGAAACCCCTTTATTTCTGCGATGTAATCACACTATAAGAAAATTCATAATGTGTAAGTTTTTGAAAATTTAAAATTTGGAGTGGATAAACTATCATTTATGAGAGAGTTAGTAGATACTACTGCTCCTTGTGCAAGTGCTCTCAACTAATATGTGTTTGAAAGATCGTTTACAGCTTTAAGTAGGTGTAGTGTAGCCCATGTCCTAAACCACCTCAATTATACAACAACTGCTTGATCCCGATCTATGCCTCTAAAATTTCCGGCACAACATAAAGTTATTATTATTGTTATTATTATTAAATATCTTAAATAATATCAAGAAATTAAAATAATTTAAAGGAATAATACTTAAAGCACATTAAGAAATATTAAAATAGGAAATGAAAACAAGAATAATAATAAGAAAAATGATACTAATAATAATAATATTATTATTATTAGTTTGAAAACTTTAACAAGAATAAGATTATAGATAAAAATAATTACAAATAATTGATACATCATCAACAAATTTTCATCATCCGTCACGCATCTCGAGGTATGTCGCAGAATTCAAGATAATCTTTCGAGTAATAAACATTCAAATCTTGATAAAAAGTCATCTAGAGTTTGAGGCTTGAGAAAGAGCTTGAAGCTTTGAGAAGGAGCTGAAGTTCAACATTATTCCTGCCACCGTTGATTTCCGCCACTCGCCATTGACCACCGCTGACCGGTATCGATCGTCGTCGACCACCGTCGACCACCGTTGACCACCGTCGACCATCATCGACCATCATCGACCACCACTTGTTGACCTCCAGTGATCACCATCAGTTGCCACCTACTTTTTATGGCAAGTTCATTCACACGTCGAAGTTGTAATTCAGAACACTTTGTAACCTTTTCCCGCATATAGGACAAGGGGTTTCTGTAATCATCAAATTATAGTGAAGTTTTACAGCTAAACCAGACCTCATAGTTTTTTCCCTTTACGAGTTTTTCACGTAAAAACTTCTGGTGTCACTTCTGGTTATATGAGTGTGTGATGAATTCTGGTTCAACACTAAGACGATAATCCAATACTCTATCGCCGCGAAATTTTTAGCACGCATTAGTTTGACGCCGTATGTAGAAGCGAAGTCTGGGTCCACATTTTTTTTCAACTATACGGCCTCAAGCATCTACTTCGTTTCAAGTTATGTGCATGGTGTGCGGTGTATGGAATTTCATCCAACATTATTACCTATCTCACTGGACCGTTCATGGTTTCGAGTGCAGCGACAGCAGCCTTTGTGAATACATGGCCCGGAGTAGCGATGATGCTGCAGTTTGCAGTCACGTTCGTGCCAAGCGTCCCACAAAGCGATGTAACATGCATGTAATGGGATGATATTTTCAGAAATTCCAATAAGCCATACTTGCAGAATTTTTGTGCCAATCAACCTACCAACAAATTAAAACACGAAGCCATCATGCCATCTCTTCTTTCAAACTAAGATTGCGAATATCTCTCTCTTACAAAAGGTGGTGGTGAGGTGTCAAATCCCATTTTGATGGCANTACAAAAGGTGGTGGTGAGGTGTCAAATCCCATTTTGATGGCAAGAAAGCTGAAGAATGAGGACAGATAGCAAAGATAAGAAATGACTAAGAAGAATAAGAGCACCCCCTCCGACCACTAACACAAAAATCAAACATGCTATCCCTACATGTATACGCATGCATTATGGAGCAAAAGCTATTTCCATCAAATCTTTTCAATTTTACTTTGTTATTGAAAACCACGGAAATAAAATAAAAAATAAGATTGAGAAAAATAGCAAAACAAAAAATCACAGCGGAACACACAGATTTATGTGGTTCAACAAATTGCACGCGTTCACGGAGTTACAGAGGATTTTATTACTTCGAGGAATTACACCGTCGAGCGTTTCGATGTTTACAAGAAATCTAATTTTCTCTTTCTCTCTGTCTACCTCATCTCTCTTCTCCTTTCTCTCCTCTCTCTCTAACTCCACATGAAAGAAGAAAAAACCAAAGAACTTAATTGCTACAGAGAGGAGGTGGTTTTTGGGATGATTCTAGCAGGCCTAATTTCTTCCTATTTATAATAAGCAAAAAGGGCTTATTTCAGAAACTAGAGAGACAGGAAGCTCTCGAGGTTCCGCATGCAATGCCGAGCCGGACTCGGTTCGTGTGAGGCGCGACGCGGAAAGGGGTGTGGCTTGAGGAGCGACGCGGAGAACAGGGCGGGACGCGGTTCCGCGTGAGGCGCGAAGAGCGCAGAGGGAAAAGTCGGAACAGGCTCCACATCCAACATGCTTCTCCTAAGTTGCTCAATTGCCGGTTTGATTAATAGTGATTTGATCCCATAAATCATGCACAATCTCCCTCTCTCTTTCCCTCCACAACAAAAATAATCTCTCGGCAACAATTTGATTAAATCATCGTTCATTGAAGAGCCTAAGTTATGCAGGAAAATGGGGTGGTTACAAGGAATAAATCATGTGGAAGCTGAACACAATGTTTCAAAATGGATTAAAATAATTGGCTATACTCATGCATGCATTTCACATGAATTAAGAAAAATTATGCAGAGATTAGAGAAAGGCTTAAAACATGTTTTGTCATTCAATTTTAGTTTAAATAGCCTTAAAAATCTCTTAGCAAGGCTATCACTAATTAATTTCAAAACTTAATATATAGCTATAAATATCTTAACCACTAAGCTGAATTTATAGCCATAAATTCAAAATCAAATAATTGCATCATCGACCTCGCTGTAATTCAAATGTAAAATTCATCCTAAATCAAATAAAGTTATTGTCAAAATGGCTATCATTTAATCTTTAATATTGCAATGCTTGGGCTCTTAAATTGTTTTATCCACTATCTCCCTAATTATATAACACACAAAATCGCATTCATTAAGAACAACCATATAATCTTATTTTGCCCTTTCTTTTTTATTACATATAATTATTCATATCTAGATTACACGCACACACACACTCAGATATATATGTATTTATGTATGTATGTATGTGTGTATGTACATACATACATACATACATACATCCATTTCGTAGGTACATGCATATATAAATATATATAACTATCTATTTATATATATATGTATATATATGTACATATAAATACATACGTATGAGTGTCACGTACCCCGACCTGTTAGTTGACATTCACAGTATAAGACCTCTCAGGTCGGGGGGTTCGAATCAGCTCTCGCAAAGTTGACCTTAAGAAGGTGATACTCGAATTGTTAGACACATTAGGGGTGGCTGGAAGCTCATATAATAACCTCTGACCATTCCTTATAAGAAAAAAAAATAAAAAAATATACATACATATATATATGTAAGTATAAATGTAGATATAGATATGTATCACTACAGGATTAATATTGATTAACATCGTACATATCCGACACTAAATAAGATTAGCGTCCACTTTGCGTCAAAAATTAATCGGGGTCGATAAATGTATTAGTGTTGAAAATGGCTGACGCAAACTTTTTGCGTCGGATTTAGTGTCCATAAATATTATTGTTAACAAGTTTCATCAGATCAATGGTTGACAGAAAATTTGCTCGGTTTTTACATCAAAATAGGTCCGACGAAAATTTGTGTTGGAATACCATCGACAAATATCAATCAGTATCGTTCCAGCTCTTGCGAGTAGCGTTCAACTTTCCGACACTCCACCAATGCAAACCTGTAAGAAAAAAAATTGCAAAAGAAAATTAGGTTTTCACATAACTGCCCACAACAAATGCTAGTAGCATAATGACTTACTTAACACTTAATGAAACTCCTAATCCTCCTCCTCGTTCACAACACTCATATGTTTATTTCCCCAGTGATCAAAACTTTTCGTGAATCGTGCTAGACCAACTGCAATTATCTGCTGGCCTTCATGCACCTGACAGAGCCTTCATTCATGGCGCTGACCCGCTGGACAAGCTCATCAAGGTGAGTGTGCAACAAGCTAGGACCACCCACAGCAGTACATGAACGCTTGACCTCAAATGCAATGCCCTTTGCACCTAGGTCGTATATCCTCCCCATCTTCTTTCCTGTCTCCTGTCCATAATTCAAAATTTGAATGAGTAGTGGTAGACTGGCTACCACTGTTGTTGGTTGATGTCAAGGTCTGGCTTCCCATCTCTCTTTACCTCTCCCAATACTGCTCGTACTCCTCCTACATGAATAAAATCAAAGATTAATTGTTTTTTTAAAATATTAATAGTAGCGAAAGATTAAAAAATCAATTCCTTTTTACTTACATTGAACCGATGAGAGTGGTCGGAGACCCACTACTACGTTCTCGGGCACCAATTTGTTAGGATATGTAATTTTGTAGTGGATGGCTCTCAATCAAGCTATTTGGCATTTGTACATGAGATAATGGTAAGTATCACATGAATTTTGTGTTCGATGTACTTGCCTTGTGTTAATCTTCTTTAATCTCAGTCCTTAGCAAAGACACCAAAAACTCGATCTTCTTTCCACACTGATAATATAATTTTATGTTTTTATAGCGACTACTTTTAGCGAGGTAGGTATTAAATTTTCTAATTATTGATTTCAAAGCTTCACTATGATTGAAACGCAAGTGCACATATCGTTCAAGTAATATAGGATTTTCTTTTGAAACCCTAGTATCGATCCCACAGGGAAGGTGAAAACTCTTTTTATGACTTTGTAAAACTTTACTTAAACTCCAAACATATATATAGGAAATAAGGTTGCAAGTTCATGTGTAAAATGAAGTAACTAATACCTTTTAATTGAGAATCAAAACTTAAAGAAAATGCTAAGTGTTTCTAAACTAACTTTATGTAGAAGAGTTCAAATTATATGAAAGTCTTTTCCCTTGCAGTGCAATCATAATCAGTGTAGGAATCAAATGTTTAAAGTTTAAATGTAGTATTGTGACAAATAGGTGCATACCTATTCTTCACCCTCTTCCGAGTGCATAAAAAACATTGGTTAACCCAGAGTTCAGTCCTCAAATCCTTGGTTATGTTGGATAGGTTCTATCCTGTCACTTCTAGATTACCCACTATGCCCTCTATTTATGACTAACGTAGCCTTTATTTTTAACTCTGTATCAAATTAGTTAAGGTTCTAGCCTGTTACTCTAGAATCATCAATTTAAACCCATCAAAACTTATCTCTCTATCTATTTGCACTAACCGATGGGCTGCCTTATCACCCACTAGATTAATATGATTCTTACTAGTTGAGGAATACATAGCCCTCCCGGGTCATTATGGCTTCACAACAAGTTTTACCATACCAGTTGGCCGAATTGAATATGTAAATTAAGTACGAAGTAATGAATAATCACAAGTATGGAATAAGAGAAATCATAAACAATTATAATCCTCCACATGATTATTTTTTATTGCAAGGAGAAAGAATAAGAAAACTACTCAAACTTCTTGGGAGTAACATAACAAAGCATGATTTATACTAAAATTCAAGTTTACAAAATAAAATAGAACTCAAACAAAAATACAAAGTATTTATCTTAAACTTCCCCCCAAGAAAATATTCTGAAGTCCCTTTGAAGTATTCTCCAAATTCCTCTTACATACTCACTACGACACACACACACAACACCACTAATGAAAGACTCTAAGACTTTAAGGCACTCTAAGCAAAGACTGCCTAAAAACTCTTCTTACAATTTCACTCCAAAAGTTGCACCCACACCACCAAACAAAAATTATCTCCTTCATGACTCAAAGGCTCCAAGAAAACACTCCTTCCAAACTCCTCTCCTTTGGCTTCTTTTGACTCCTATGATAAATTTAGAAATTCCCAAGAGTCACCTTAGAAGCCCCTTCAAAATTCATCCAAATTCATTGCATATTGGCAAAAACTGATTCTAGCACCTGGGTGCCAACCTTTTAGAAGCCCAATAAAATTTCCTAGCACCTAGGCGCCTAATCCTAATGCCATGGCGCCTGGCTCTCTATTTTTACGTACGAGTCTAACGCCTAAGCGCCAAAAGCTGGCGCCTAGGCGCCAGTTCACTTTGTGCTCCTTTGCTCCATTTGACTCCATTTTTCTCCATTTTTGCTCTTTTTTATTCCAAAACTCTATCTCTTGTACCTGTAATAAAAATAAGAACAATATCTTTCATTAAAGTGCAAAATCATTAAAATTGAGCATAAATGTATAAATAAAAGTAGCACATTTTTAAGCATGTCGATTCACCCAAACTTAAACATTACTTATCTTCGAGTAATTCTTCTATTTTATAAAATAAATGCTTTAACTTATGACAGTGGGTTTCATTAAAGATTCCTATAGTCTTGCCCCATAAATGTGATAGTGAAACTTTAGAAAAAATTTCAATAACTCAGGTTAGAACTAGGGTATAAGAGTATCTAGTAATCAAGTTAGGAATTCTAATTTCCTAATTATTTCAAAAGTAATTGTAATTTGTCACAGTTAGGAATCCTAGAAGAATTAAAATATAGAATTATATGAGCACTCAACTAGTAAAAATTTGACTAATACTTTTAGAATTAATAATAAGCTCAAAATTGTAATTAAGTTTCTTCTCGTAAAATTATTCAAGTGAAGCCAATTTTTAATTAGACATCTCCAAAAGCTTCTCCTCACATATTTTCTTTTTTTTTCTTTTTTCTTTTCCTTTTCTTTTCTTTTTATTTTATTTTTCTTTTCTTTCAGGATATTTTTAATCATTAATCTTTTATATGAGGATTATTATATCTGGATAGCCTTCAATGATTTTAAACTTCATTATTCTCCTCATAAATTTAGAAACTTATCACAATTCTTTACTTTATAATGTTTATTAGTTTAAAATTTTTTTTTTATAGAGTCACAATTCTTTTTAAAGTGTAAATATAAGATCCTTAGTGTTTCAAAAATACAATTTTTCCTACTATAAATAGTAAAAGCATATCCTTATTCTTTTATACCAAATATCATAACTCTAGAACTACTTCTTATTACCTCAAATTTTAACTTAAGTCTACTATAACATTCGTATAATAAAAAATATAGTTCTTTGAAGATAACACCACATGCCTTAGTTTATTTCAAAATAATTTATAAATATAGTCTATTGAGGACAAATAAAACTTAGTTTTTAAAAGTTTTTCTCCCTCCCACAAAATTAAGTTTTTAAAAAATTTCAAACATTTTAGTGCAACATAAATATGAAGAGAGAAAAATTTAATAGAATTATTATCTATCACAGGGTTTGATCCCGATGATATAGTTGTGCAAAATATATAAAGTTGACTCCGCTTTACAATGGTGCCAAAAACTTGATGCATTATTTTATGAATAAGAAATTTAAGAAATTTTTGTAGGGATTCTATGCAAGTATACATATTGTTATCAAGTAATACAAAACTTTCTTTTTAAGCCCCAAATATCGATGCCATGAGGAAGGTTTAAATTTGAAATGATAAATTAACTAGAAAATTCACAACAATAAAATAAAATT
>JXCR01005272.1:0-12185 GCA_002079205.1 Phalaenopsis hybrid cultivar
GAGAAGTAATGTAACAGCAGCGAGGCTGGAGTGATGTGGTTCAGATGGCTGGAAACAGGAATGGACAACAAGGCGAGGGGCTCAGAGGGCTGCGGCTGGAAGGCAGAAGGCGGGGAGAAGGTTGTGGGTGGCTGGGAGAGCAGCAGGGGTGTCAAAGGAATGATTCTGGGCGGCTAGCAGTGAGCATGCTGCGGTTGGAAGACCAGGAACTGTAGGAAGACAGCCGGGAGGCGGCTGCAGCAAGGAGGAATGCGTTGTAGTGAAATGAGAGGGATGCAAAGGAGTCGGGGAAGAATAAATACCACCTTGGGAGTGAGATACAATCAAAGCATCCGTATAGGAGAATCACCACACGTATGATCTTCTAATTATAATGTCTAATTATTTTTTAGTTTAATTCTCACTGAAATTGCATTATGGATTGTCATGTTAACTATGAAGCTTATGCTTTTAATTATTATATGGTTTTATGTGTAACAAATTCTCTATTATCACTTCCAGTTTAGATGATATACCTATACTTAGTGATGCTATAAGTATGTGGAGTTTAATATTTATCAGGAATTCGGTCTTTTGGATCAGCATCTTTATTTGTCTATAATTGTTTGCCGTATTATTATCAAATTAATTGTCAGAGGAAATGCAAGTTAGTAAAACATACAGAAGGAATTTTTATTTTTATCGAGCATTTGTTGTCTTTCTCGGTGTAACATTCCACTAATATGTTGCAGTGGGAAACTCTCTTGGGAGGATGTTCTGCGATATGCCAGTATCCGCAAGAGATATTTGTCTCTTT
Organism: Phalaenopsis hybrid cultivar; assembly: GCA_002079205.1. Taxonomy (NCBI): domain Eukaryota; kingdom Viridiplantae; phylum Streptophyta; class Magnoliopsida; order Asparagales; family Orchidaceae; genus Phalaenopsis; species Phalaenopsis hybrid cultivar. The sequence continues at coordinate 797 of JXCR01005272.1, forward strand.
ATGCTTCTCTCTTAAAGTCTGATTTATCCCGCTTGGTAGTGGATGACAATGAAGAAATTGATAAACTGGATCGTGAGCTTGACATTGGAGTCATTCTTCAGTGGAGGTGACTTGCTTAAATAAAATTTTATCTTGTTTATTTTTTGTGTTGTTTCTTATTTAGCATATGACAAAACGTGTTTGTTTTATACTTATTTGTCGCTTTTAGAAAAAGAAAATAGAAAACTTGTTTGGGGATAAAATTTAAACAACCATATTTCATTAGAATTTAGTAATTTAGTATGTAATCCATAATCAATTCAATCCAAGTAGTAATTATCCAAATTAGACTTTATTTAGGCCCCTGTTAGTTGAAGTTTTTATTATGTAAACACTTGCTAATTATCAACATTTAAAATTAATCAAATTTCATTTAATGTATATATTTAATTGACTGAAATCCAGTATAGTTAAAATTTTAAGCTATATAGAAATCCTACTTTAACATAATTAGTAGTAAATCATCAATTAATATGCTCTATTAGTTTAATTAAATATAATTGGTTGAATTACTATTATTGAATGCTACTGAATTTTATTACTTTTAATTAAAATTTTAGTTAATATTTTTTTCCTAGATCAATAGTTAGTTGCACTTAGATTTATTTTCATTTTGCTTTCCATTTTTTCCTCATAATAGCATAACGTAACATTTTTGGATGCTCAAATTATTTCTTGTTCTCAAAATGGCAAACTGAAGAATGCGTGGGAATGAGAAATGTAACAATTGTAGTCTATAATTAGTATTAACATTTAATTAGCACAATTTAGTATTTAATCAAAATGTAGTCTTGTATTTGTACTGGTGCTCTAATTTAACCTATGTTAAGCCCTAATTTATCTAAGTTATTATCATATAATCACTATGTATGATACCGGAGTTAACCCAAAACTTGACACATTTTATTGCTTATTTCAAAAGGGTACAAGGATGATGGTTCAACAATAAATGATGTAACTACAATAGCATAACACAAATAATGATAAATGCAACTTACGGAAATAAAAAAAAGTAAATAATAAATGATAGAAGCAACTCTCTCGAGCTGGTGCAGTAGATCGGAGAGTGGAAGGAGCTGCGTAGAGTTGCTCAAAGGGTGTTGACCGACTGTAGGATACAGACACGACCGACGGAAGGGGAGGACGACGCCGACAGAGGGTCGACATATTAGCAGGGGCCAGTGCGGAGGTACAACGGTCGTTGGTGGAACACGACTGACATGCAGTCGCACAACCCACTCAGTGGAGTAGTGCGAAAGTCCTGAGTAGAAACGGGCGCTGGTGGGATCTATAGGTGGGACGTTCAGGAGGGGCAAATAGCGGCTCGTTTGTGGAGAAGAAAGGCACTGGCGGAAGCTGAGCGACTGTGGGCGACCAGGAGAGTTGAACAGTGACTCGTTTGTGTGGAGGAAGGGCGCTGGTGAGAGCTGCGAGCGATTGAGATGTGCAGGGAGGGTGATCAGCGGCCTGTATATGCGGGAGCGGGGTGTCGGTAGGGCTTGCGAGCATCTGAGAAGAGCTAGCGAGATCAGTTCGCTCGGGGGGTCACTACGAAGACCTGGGATGGCTGCTGAGGATGGCAGGGATTGCACAGGGATAACACCATTTTGGGCGAGGTACAATCGAAGCACCGTTTGCCGTTGAAAACATCCCTCAGAGTGAGAACACGTTGGTGGCACACCTGAAATCAAAGAAGGATCAAAACTGTTTAGCAAACAACACACCACAATTTAAATAAGGTGGGAGTAGGAGGTAAACTAGGTAAATAGGAAAAATGTGCAAGGATTAAAGAAGTGTGGAAAGGAAAATGAAGGAATTTGAAATGCAGCCCAAGTAAGAAAGGAAGGATTGGTCAGGAGAGAAATTAGAGCATGAGATGGAGAGGGGCAAAGCTTCTGCCCTAATTGGTTCCGACCAGTCCGGTCCAGCAGGAAGGTTGGCAAGCCATCCCATTTGATCCAACCCGGTTAAATGGCAAGCTAACTGGTTCCAATGCATATCTTGATGAACTCACGGGCTTTCGAATGCCTATTATGATTTATGAGTTAAGAGGGTTTCTCTTTTATTAAAATATGAGTTGGTGCTTGTGGCTCTATACCAATTTACTTCACCCTTTTTTCAATTAGGACACAAGGCCTGGAGCCTATGAAATACTGTCTTCTAAATATTGTTTGGCTAAATTATCTCCACTGCCATCCTCATCTACTTCAATGAGGAGGTTTTTATTATGACATAGAAAAGCATAATGGTGAAAGAACTTGCATTGGAACAATGCCAATGCCGCCATCCTTAAAACCATAAGCACATTATAAATTTCCTTTAAGATTCTTGTTTTGTACTTTCACTAGAGAAAACCTGTGCTTTAGTGGTATACGGTGTGCCCTTGTCAATTAGATTGTGCTCCCTTGGTTTGGGAATTAAGCTTACTAGCTTTAGATTTTCAATAATTGCTTGAACTCTAAAACAACTAGGAATATGAGTTTTCTTTAGGATACACTAGGCTGAGTGGCATTTCTATTTGTTCCAATTAAACTAATGAGAAATTTTTACATGGTCCAATTGAGTTTTCTTCAAATTCAATTGGGTCATATAATTGTCAAATCAATTCAGTTTTTGATGTACATAACGTTCTTGTTCATAAGATTGAAAACTTATCCTTGAGTTGATTTTGGTGTTTGGAAATACTTGGAAACTTTCTTTAATAGTTTGTTATCTTTCCATGCTGGGTAAACGGACTCGCTTTTATGCTAACATCATTTAGAAAGCTTATCTCAATGGGTTGTAGGAATCTAGTTATACTGAAATGGGGGTTTATATATAATTGACATTCTGAAAGACCTTCAAGTTTGATTTAGCATCAAAAGAAGGTGCTTTAAGCTTCACCTCTTGTCATTTATTCATCCAGGTCGCTTTAAATTGTTTTGAAGGAGCAACATAATCATGATATTGGCTGAAAATCATAAGATATGCTTACAAACTTGGTATCAGTAATGATATGCCCTTGTAATGTAGTGCCAACCGGGAGTGAGTTCTCTACGGACAAGCAAGAATGCAAACCATTATGGATTTGCATGTTTTTGCTTTCATACCTACTTAGTTTGAGGAGCTTGATTGTACTCGTAATTGAGATCTTCTTAAAAGTTGTTACACTTTATTTGATGTTTCCAAGGCCATCACCTTGCAATTTGGAACCACTAACCTCAAGCCTTTATGAGGATGACAAGTTCTTTATGTGAACAGTATTGTTTGATTGTTGATTATGTGCAGCTTACAGGGGATTCAAATAAATTTTTACCTGTGTGAGTTTCCGGTTTATGAAACCTTGTTGGGCTTATTATATATTCAATGACCGATAATATCTCTTTTGGCTTAGGAATCAACACAATTTTGAGTATTTTTCTTTGAGTGGCCAAAATATATGATTTTCTTTCTGTTTGCATTAATTAGGAATTAATTATTTACTTTATTTCATTTATTAATTTCATGAGTAAGTGATGATCCCTTGAAAATATTGATCTTTCATTTGGTTTGGTATTTCTTAAAATAATCGTTTAAGCTTTGTACAAACTTCTATGATGTGCTGAATGTAAGTTTCTTACAACTTAAATTTTTGGCTTCATAGTTTTTCATCATGAGCTTTTAAATAATAAACAAATTGCTTTTTCAATTCATCAATTAAAGGAGGTTGATATGAAGATTATTTCTATATTACTAATAGGAATATCCTATTAGCTACCTTCATCTTGCTTTTCTACTTGTGTTTGCCTCATTTTATTGACATGCATATTGATGCATTAGATGTTGAAAGACACTCAAAACATGTGGAACAAATTGAACATATAGTCGATTATGTAGAAATTGAGATGATTATTACTGAAATGCAAATTAAAAATATTGTTTATAAATTTAATATGTAATGTTAGGTTAAAGAAAATATTTGTCAACTGGATGACCAATGATTTAAATTAAACCAACTAAAGTCTTGGTGAAGGAATCTCTCATGGTGCTCCTTTTTGCCTAATGATTCCATTGATTATCCACCACATAGAAAACTGTAACCTCCTCCTGGAAACTAGAATAGTTGATGAATCTTATGTAAAAAAGAATTCTATTTGTAATATATAGTAATATGGTAGGATGCATGATATCAGAGGAAACCCAAACCACAACAAAAAATAAGTATTATTGCTGAAATTGAAAGGATTACATACACGACGCTTGAAAACATGAAATAACAACAACAACAACTACACAAACATAAAGGCATAACATGGACTCTAATAAGAGTAATGGTAGCAGGTAGATCTAAGTGAGGGGCTACGAAAGCTGCTGGGCTGCTGCAGCGTCGGGAAAAGCGGGAAACGGCTACAACAGGATGGGGGAAGATCTAGGAGGGTTGCGTTCAGGTTTGGATTTGTTGGGAGGGCTTATGGTAGGTTTTGGAAGGACGGGCAGTAATAGGACAATTGTTGGAAGTGAAAAATAGCAGCAGGGAAGGTGTCGGCGTGGCTGGCAACAACATGATAGCTGCAGGAAACATTGAACAACAACAGGGAATGAAGATGGCAGCAAGGTCGAGTGGTTTGCGGGCGGAGGTTGCTGCGAAAGGATAAATGTCTCGTCGGGGTCGAGCTACAGTTGGAGCACCACCTCAGACGAGTTACAACTGAAACACCTTCTCATCATTGGATACATCCCCCACAGAGGAAGAATGCCTCTAAGGCAACACTCAAATATCTGCATTAAACTCTCCCCAAACCTTAGAAATTAGCACCTATATAGAGTAGATTAGTAGATAAAGTAGGTAATGAGTAGGATAGAAAATATATATAATAGACAAGGAGATGATTATGAAAGAAGTAGAGAAGGAAATGAATTATTGTGGAAAAATATCAGGAAAGGAAAGTGATTAAATAGGAAAGGAGGACTGCAGTTACTGTAGCAGCTACAGTAATGTGTCGCTGTACTATAGCTGCTACAGTGTCGTGGGCGATAGGGTCCAGTGTCAACTCACGTGGTTAGGGGAGCTTCGACTTCATTCGTCAAAGGTTTTAGGGTAGAAAAATTTTAGTAGGATGGCTTGGGTAGAGCGGATGCTAGGAAACTCTAGGATAAGACTAGAGTTGGGTTAGCTATGATACCAAAAGATTTCGGAGGAAATCTAAACCACATCGGAAACATATTATTATTTTTGAATTCCAAACAAATTACAAACACGACACTTGAAAAAATGGGAAGTAAAGATATCTGTGGGTGAAAACGAGGATGGAGGCTGTTGTACTGTGGGTAGAAAGCTGGTCGAAAATGTTTGCGGTTGGTGAAAGATGACTGGAAGGTGACTGGCGGCTATAGGGGAGGAGCTGTGGTTGAGGGGTGATTGCAGGCGGGAACGATGGCTGCTGGGAGATGGTGGCGATTGCTGAAATAAGTATGCAATGTGGCTGGCAGCTGTAGGGGAGGGGTTGCGGTTGTTGGAGGGTGCAGGTACAGTTGTGGAAAGGCCCAAACAACTGCGAGGAAGGTGTCGGCGGGGTTGGCGGTAACTGGACAGTTGCTGGAAGCTTCGAACAGCAGCAGAGAGGGTGTCGGCGTGGCTGGCAGCAATATGATAGCTGCAGGAAATGTCAAAAAACAACCGGGAATGAAGATGGTAGAAGATTGAGTGGTTTGCGGTTGCTAGAAGCGGGGCTGGAGGGGTTGCAAAAGGATAAATTTTCTCATCGGGGTCGAGCTACAGTTGGAGCACCACCCGAACCCTTGGAGACAACCACCACCTTGGACGAGTTACAGCTGGAGCTCCTTCTCGTCTTTGGGTACAACCTCTGGAGAGGAAGAATACATCTAAGTCAGCACGCAGAAATCTACACTAATAAAACTCTCCCCATGCCTCATAAAACATCACCTATATAAACAAGGGATTAGTAGATAAAATAGGTAAAGAGTAGGATAAGAAATCAATATAATAGGCAAGGAGAGAAATATGAAAGAAGTAGAGAAGGAAATGACTTCTAATGAGAAAACATCAGGAAAGGAAAGGAAAGAGATTAAGTAGGAAAGAAGGACCACAGTTACTGTAACAACTACAGTAACACGTCCGCAGTACTGTAGCTGCTACAGTATCGAGAGCGATAAGCTCTCGCGTCAATCTCTCGGGGTTGGGGAGCTTTGACTTCATCCTTCGAAGCTTTTGTGGCAGAAAAATTTTATAAGGTGGCTTGGGTAGGGGCAGATGCTAGGGAACCTTAGGATAGAACTAGGGTTGAGCTAGCTCTGGTACCAAATGATACCGGAAGAAACCCAAACCACAACGAAAAATAAGTATTATTGCTAAATTGAAAGGATTACAAACATGACGCTTGGAAATATGAAATAACGACAACAAAACAACTACACAAACTTGAAGATCTAGCACAGACTCTAGTAAGGGTTACGGTAGTAGGTAGATCTGATGGACCTGCTGGGCTACTTGGGACTGGTTGCTGCAGTATTGGGAAGAGTTGGAAACGGCTATAAGAGGATGGGGGAAGGCCTGGGAGGGTTGCGGTTAGGTTTGGATGGGTTGCGAGGGCTTATGACAGGTTCTGGAAGGGATGACAATAATATGAAAGTTGCTGGAAGCGTTGAACAACAACAAGAAGGGTGTCGGCGTGGCTGGCAACAATAGGATAGCTGCAGGAATTGTCGAACAGCAGCGGGAATAAAGATGGCATCAAGGTCCACTGGTTTGCGGCTGTTGGAAGAGTGGCCATAGGGGGTTGCGAAAGGATAAATGTCTCGTCAGGGTCGAACTATAGTCGGAGCATGACCCAGATCCTTGGAGTACCACCTCAGACAAGCTACGCCTGGAGCATCTTCTCGTCGTTGGGTACAACCCTCAGAGTAGCATCTTCTCGTCGTCGGGTACAACCCTCAGAGTAGCATTTTCTCGTCGTCGGGTACAACCCTCGGAGGGGAAGAACGCATCTAAGGCAGTATTAAGAAATCTACACTCATTAAACTTTCCCCAAACCTCAGAAAATAACACCTATATAAAGAGGGGATTTGTAAATAAAATAGGAAAATAGTAGGATAGGAAATAGATATAATAGGTAAGGAGAAGAATAGAAAGAAGTCGAGAAGGAAAGGAATTATAATGGGAAAGCATTAGGAAAGGAAAGCGATTAAACTAGAAAGGAGGACCACAGTTACTAAAGCAGCTATCGTAACCACGAGCGATAAGCTCCCGCGTCAATGCGTGCATTATGACATTTAATATTTTATATGATCTCCATTTTTAAATTATGAGATATGCACAACTCTGTGAACTAAGGACTTATAGTTCTAAAATGTGTATGCTTTCTTGAAGTAACATTATATAGGGCTTGTTTGGGACACTTTTCTAATATTTTTTGTATTTCAGATTGCCATCACAAATTTGTTTGGCTATTGTTTTTTTGTTGATTTCTTGGAATGTTTGTGGTGGGAAGTTGCTTTTTGCAACTAAATTATGGAATTGTGAGCTATAAAAAGTTGTCCGACTTTTTTGAAAAAGATATTTATGATCCCCACAACACCTTTCAAAAAAGTTGCTTTCGGCATATGAACTCTACAATCACTTTTGTAAAAAGTTGCAGCTGCCCCAAACCAACTTTAAATTTGTTCTTGGCCTTCAAAAGCAGTTTTCTCAGTCTACAAACCAAATTTGTTTCTAGTACTACTTGAATTTATCTTCCATGCAAATGTTATTGTTAAAATAGTCTTCAGATGATCCATTTAGGGGACCAAATGACACCAACTGCTTAAAGTTCATTCCAAGTTTAGAGCTTATGTGATTCATTCAAAGGCGATGTTGTAAGAATTATTCATGATATAGAGTGGATCAAACTGTAACCATGGAGGCACTCCAGAAAGTAGTAAAGATTTGCTTGAGAACACACATCAGGTGTGGTAAGGAATTGCTTAGCACACACATCAGAAACGGCAGGGAATTGCTTGACCACAACTGAAATGTGCTGGCAATTAGCTTACTTGAAATAAAAAATGAATCTTTGCTTGTGATAAAATTTGAGATGTTACTGCAAAATGTTATAAAATGATCCATTATTTTTTGCTGAAAATTCTCATCGCTAGCTGATCTTTTATTCATGCAGGATGCTGGCACACAAGTTTGTAGAGCAGTCTGCTGAATCTGATGCTTATCAGAATAAAAAGAAAGTGAAGCAATCTTGGTGGTCTTTTGGATGGTTGATATTCTTATGTTCATTTTCATATCAGATTTATCACATTAATTAATCTATTTATTTTCTTTGTGCATCTTTCATCCTCTTTTACATCCATCCAAACCGTTGCAGTCTGTTTTTGGCTATTTTATCTTCATAGAAACACCATTTCCCAAATCCTCGCTTCTTTATACTTACCTCTTTTATCATATATCCACCCCAATGATACTAATTTTTACCACAATTAAATTAGATGTTAGTGACTTTTGTTTCTCTAAACATTCAGATGAATATGTTGTGGCCACTGATTATATAATTTAATTATTAAGCCTGATTGCACTACCTTATATTCTGCAAACCTTATACTTAAATAAGAATTATGTTGATCTTTAAACCAGGACTGCATCTGGAAAGAATGATAATGGTTCCAAAGGTTTCACTGAAGAAGACTGGGAGAGGCTAAATAAGATAATTGGTTACAAGGATGGCTCTGAGGAGAATCTGGTGACTATTCAGGAGACGGACTTGCCTCAGTTGTTTCTGGAGATTCACATGAAACACAATGCATCAAAGCTTGCTGATGGTCAGGAATGTCTTGCTGATTTATCATGTGAGGGATTGGCCTGCTCTGTGAAAACATATTCAGAGACAAAAGTTTTTGATTTTAAGTTGGAATCTTACAAACTCTTATCTCCAAATGGTCTTCTTGCTGAGGTTTGACTAATTCATCTCATCTCATTATTTTACAGAGAAGCTTATTTAAAATCCATGTCTTCTGAACTTTGCCCTTCAATTTTCTGTCAGAGTGCATATGCTGCTGATTCTTTTGTTGGTGTATTTACTTACAAGCCTTTTGATGCTGAAGTAGATTGGAGTTTTGTTGCTAAAGCTTCTCCATGCTACATGACAGTATGTTACTACAATCTATGAATAGTGGTAGTTATGCTTTTTTTCTTGTTTGTTAAAGTTTCTTCGGTCTGCAGTATCTGAAGGATTCCATTGATCAAATTATCTCTTTCTTCAAGAGCAATACTACCGTTACTCAGACCTTAGCTTTGGAGACCGCTGCTGCTGTTCAGGTATTCATCATTGAATTTATGGTTGTGATTTTGGTAGGTGAAGTTCCGCTTTGATTTTTTTTTTCTTTCTGGTGACAACCTTGCCTGTTCAATATTTAGATGACAATTGATGGTGTCAGACGCACGGCACAGCAGCAAGTCACTCAGGCATTGAGGGACAGATCCAGGTTTTTTCTTGAAACAAGCTTACATTTTTTAATAAATTTGTGTTGTCAACTTATTTTTTATGATCTTTGACTGATACATTTCACAATTTGAACTTTAATTAGCCTAAGCAACTGCTTATATAGTTGTGAATACTCTATTTACATTTTCTGACTAAAAAACATACTTTAAAGCAGATTCACAGAAAATTCTTCTTATTTTTCCGCCCATTAGTTTCTGAGGCATTTTCTTGAAACACACAGGATTTCACTAGACCACAAAGATTTGTTGCAACTGACAAAAAAATCAAATTAATTTGGCATGCATAAGTTTTTGCATGCTGTCATATATGATTGTGTTATGGATTCGACTTATTCAACTGATTTTCAGTCCTAAGAGGGGAACCACATTCCAAATATAGGAATCAGAAAAGAACGCAAAAAAGTATCAAAATAACTGATCATCTAGTTGTTGATGTTAATTCCTTAAATCATTGGGTTGTCAATCCTCAAGATAGGATAACTAAGAATCCAATATGGGCTCCAGGAAAGTTTCATTGAATTTTTCATAACATGTAATGTATAATTAATAAGGGTATATAGCCTCCCAACTAAACGTCTAAACTACCCGAAGGTACTTATTATAGGATAATCTTTTTAAAAATATGATTATTTTAAATCCATAAATCCTAGTAAATTTATGTCTAGCGTTCTCTCTATCTCAATTATCATTAATCAAACAACATTTTTCATAATCCGTTCTTATAGGGGTTGGAAGAGCTTTCCTCTTTTGACCAAGTGTTTTGGTTTCTTCCCTTTTTTGAGAATGAGTGTTGGAATCTATCAAGAGAAGTTTAAAGTTTCATCATTGCATTACTTTAGAAGAAATATGAAATTTGGTTGAAGATATTTATGTTTTGTTCGAAAATGTAATATTGTTAAGTAGAAGTGCTGTTGGTAGAAACATAACATATCTTTGATCTGTGCTGTTGGTAGAAACATAACATATGTTTGATCTATATAAATTTCACATGTAGAAGCAACACCTATTAGTAATAGATGCTCGAAGATGTCTTCAATTGGTCACAAAGTTATATCATTTAGCAGTAGCAACGTTAATGTTAAATGGCTAAACATGTTCAAATACATTAGGTTCTTGTTGATTACTAACGTAATTAGGATTTATGATTTTGGTGGGTTAGTATGATAAGTGTAGTGGAGATTATGTGCAAAAGATAAACATTTTAAATCATAGTCACTTGTGAATTTTTTTAAGCACTATAATCTGATTGCAAGACAACCATATATCTCTCGTCATGTATAATAAAATTTAGTTAAAAACTATAATTTAATTTATGCAATTATTCAACACATAATGCAACCAAATCATTAAATGCTAATGAAGAATGCCCAATTACTCGGTATCTTATGTTTAAATCATGAAGAGGAGGTGAATTGACATAAGATTTAAAAGCCAAATTCGATTGAGCTGCTTCAAGTTTTTCATGTTTATAGGTTTTAAAAATAAGAGGCAATTCACCTATTAGGCTAACATTTATGGCTCGTGGGAAGAAGGCTGTTATTAGTCATTTTGCATGTTGAAGGATGTCATTAACCCGACCTGGAAGCTTGGAATTCCCAAAGAAAAAAGGGAAGTTTCTTCATTTTAAGTTATTTGTACTATGTCTGGTCAGGAGCTTAAAATTTTCATGATGAGGATGGATGGCCGAATGATAGAGATATAAAATTCCAACATATATAATAATCCATAACAACATCCGACCATTTAAATAGTCTTTAAATCACAAAATATGCAAAACGTCATTCAAAACAAAACACAAAAAAACGCCTAGCTTGGATCAATACTCATACAACAACAACAACAAAACCTTAATCCCACTACGTGGGGTCGGCTACATGAATCTTTTTT
>JXCR01005295.1:0-10966 GCA_002079205.1 Phalaenopsis hybrid cultivar
GTGATAATTGTGTTTACTTTAAGAAAAATAATAATGGATCATTTATCTACTTGCTCTTATATTTCGATGATATGCTGATAGTTGTTAAGGATAAAAAAGATATCAAGACGTTAAAAGCTCAACTTAGCAATGAGTTTCAAATAAAAGATTTGGGAGTTGCAAACAAAATATTTGGCATGGAGGCTCAGAGAGATAGATATGCAGGTAAATTGTTTCTAAGTCAGTAAGGTTACATTGAAAAAGTAATGAATATATTTCATATGCAAAATGTCAAGCTTGTTAGTACTCTATTAGTTGCGCATTTCAGACTTTCATCAACTTTGTGTTCACAATCTAATGATGAGATTGAATATATATCTCAAGTTTAATATTCCAATGCAGTGGGATCTCTCACGTATGTTATGATAAGTCTCGTCCAGATTTATCGTATGCAGTCGGTACAATTAGTAGATATATGAATATTTCAAGTAAAAAACATTGAAAAGTAGTTCAGTGGATTCTCAGGTATCTATGTGTAACAAAAGATGTTTGTTTGCAATTCAGGAGGACTATAGATAGTCATTGGTTATATTGATTCAGATGTTCTTGGAGATCTTTATGGAAGGAAATCACTTATAGGATACGTCTTTACTATTGATGGTTGTGCGATTAACTGGAATGCTACTTTACAGACAACAGTGACATTATTTACAATTGAAGTTGAATACACGCAATCACTGAAGTTGCAAAGAAGCTCTCTGGTTGAAAGGTCTATTTAAAGAGCGTAGTAAAGATTTAAAAATAACCATATTGATGTGTGATAGTCAAAGTACTATTTATCTCAACAAATATCAAATATTTCATGAGAGAAATAAGCACATTGATGTTCATTATCACTTCATTCGTGAAGTTATCGCTCATGGTTATACTGTTGTGAGCAAGAACAATGCCCATGACAAACCTGTGGATATGATGATTAAAGCACTTCCAATAGTCAAGTTTGAGCATTGCTTGGACTTTGTTGATATTCATTTCTAATCATAAGAGCTTTGTGGAGGAGGTGAAGAAAGTTCTATAGTCTACAATCTTTGGAAATTCGTGTGAAGGTAGAGATAACTAAATTTATGACCTGAATTTTATGGGTCCCGCTTCATCTCATAAGAAAATTATGGCCACATGGTTTGTGGCTTTAGAAAAAACCTGTGAGCACATGGATGGAAGGCTTTGACAGTTACATCAAGCTTATAATAATCTTTAAATTACAATCCGTGTATTATTGTTTTATTGGCTCTCTTTTAATTATTTCTTTTAAAGAGGTATTACTAAAAATATAAATATCCCTTTTCTCTTTTGTGCAAGATACTCTCTACTTGTAAGCTCTTATTTAATATAGTGAATTCTCCTCCTCTACCCGTGGTTTTTCTCATCTTGGGGTTTTCACGTAAAATTTGTGTTCTTTCTTTTGCTTATTTCATTATTTATTGCATCAATTTAATATCAAGTTATAACACATAGAATTGGAGGAAAAATCAATCATCATGATAAAAAATATAATAGCTAACCAACGTTCCCTGAACTGGATATGCATATTAACAGTATTCTATTTTTGTTGTCACTGAGAGACCTAAATCAACTATTTTTAAGGCCAATAAAGAGAAAAATAGCATCAATTCAGAAGAAGAAAAACTATCACAAAAAAATATATGATCTTGAATAATACAGTCATAGAGACAAAAACATTTTGTGTGATTCAACCAAGGATGACCTACATGCACATGAAATGGAGCCCAAATGATTCAATATCAAAATATATAGAGGAAAGCAAAATAAAAGTACCAAACAAAAACCAAATCCTCTTCCAAGTAAACTAATGAGAAGAGTGGAGCAGATCTGACCATATCATGGAGAAACCTATCTGAAGTGAAAGCCAAAAGAGTAGATAAAAATAATTATTCTCACGCAAAAAATCTCCTAAGAAAAAAAAAAGTTTTGCCAAGAGAATTCTTGATCTATGTCTCACAATGCTCACATACCTCTACCTCCCACATCCTCTCCTTTTCCATGTCTCTATTTCACTGCCTGAAAAGGATAAGCTGCTGGTACTGTATCGTGATGAGGAGAAAATTTGTCAGATAATATACAATATTTACAGCCATTAACCAATTTTTGTCCTCAAAATAGCATTAGATAACATACATGTAGACCTCTCTAAAAGTGTTAAATTCACCCTTTCCTCTAATATATTGTGTCGAGTTGTGCCACTACAATCTTGTGTCTCGTAATGGTTTACTTTGAAAAATTTTCTTCAACTCAGAAGAACAAAATTCCAAACTATTTATAGTTCTCAAACTCTTGATCCTCTTTCATTTCTTCTTTCAAGCTATGCATTCCATCTTTATCAAGCTAAACATGTACCTAAATTCACAATTGGATTCAACACTTAAAGAATGATGTATGTCAAAATACCCTTAATCATATAAATTATAGGATGGAACTTTAATCTTTGATGCTTACCCAAAATACTACTATCACATAATTCCAAAGTTTAAATCTTGTAATTATGAAGTAAATTTATTTTGTTCAATTCTAATGGGCATGCCTGACATATGCCCAAGCCCCATGTGTAATGATTTAGTCAAATCATCTAAGAAAAACTAACGTTTTACATGTCACTATATTTCCTCAAAGAAATAAAGGTTATAGATCTTCTTAGCATTCAAACATTGTAAAAACACGCAATGATCCACATTTATCTATTATTAACACCCATTAAAGTTCAAGTACTTGATAAAAATCTTGAAAGTTGGCACATGTCTAAAACCTATTAAATTTCTCATAATTCCATTAGGCGACTCAATCAAACCATTCATGTCCCAACAATCTTAGAAGTCGTGTTATTAACAATAAATATATTTCATAACTATAAATAAATAAAAGAAAATCAATCCTTTTGTGGGATCATATAATAATAATATCCATAATAAAAACATCTCATTTTAGCATAAGAAACATAGCAATAAAAAATTTTACCCTTTAGATCAGACTCATCAATTTGCTCTTTTGCAAGTTAATATTGCTTCAAAGCTAAATTTGTCTTTGTTATCGCATTTTTCATTGAGCTAGTTTTCCAACCACCTAATTTTGAATTTCTAGTGTCAATATTTCTTCCAAAGTGGCACTATTATTTCGTCTTAAGCTTTGGTTTTGATCTACCGCCTTATTCCTTCTATTGTCCAAGCTTCTACATGCCCTTACAAATAAGCCTTCAAGTGGGCTTTCTTCATTCAAGTTCTTTCTCTATTCATTATATGAAAAAGAAAGCTTCAACTTTATCATAAAAATTATATCTTTCTAATACAGCAAGTTGATACCAATATATTCATAAAAGGGTAATATATAGCATATCAACATCAAAGTTTGATCTTCATTAATCTTCACATCAGTATTTGCTTGATCCAAAAAAAACTTATTACAATAGTCTAAATGATCTAGCAACAATGCACCGTATTTTTATGAATGTGAATACTTATAGCTTCAAATAAATGCAAACTGTAACTTCATCATATAGAGAAATTCTAATTTCTCACACATATTCTAAGCCCTCGTCTCCCAAATAAAAAATAATCAAAAGTAAAGGCTTTCTAATGTATCTTCCTTTCACCTCATTTGCTATGGTAATTTCCCATTCAAAGATCTAGTAGACACTTTGATGGCCAAAATTAGCTCCCTCTTAGAAGTAGAACAATTTCACAACTTAGGGTTCAGAAATGTAAAGGGAAAGGAAGAACAAAGCTTCAGGATACTCTATGAGTCTAGAACAACAACAATATATAAGAGTAAGGCAATACCACGAACACAAGGGTTATGTGCTCCGATCTTACGGGGACACATCCATGTGGAAAGAGAGTGCAACTATTTCTTTAATAAGAGTAAGAATAAGAGTATGATCCTTCTAATCTCTAAACCTATTGAATAATTTTGGATAAATCCTCACGAGAGTATCTGAAAAAGATTTAATGTCATGTCATTGTCAATGTGAATTGAATTAATATTATAATTGAAATAGCAATTAATCCTGTAATGCATGCAGGTTCATTCTCTGCTGACAACCATTCTCTTTATCGTGGGATTTGTAAGGCCATTGTTGATTAAAAACAATAAAGCTGACATTTTAGACCTCCCCAAGAATATCTAAAATAGATATGATTCTTTCCCGAGAGATTGTGTGTTCTCCAGAGGAGTTGCCTTTGCCAAGAACTTTGGATTTCCTAAAAGATGCCTTTACAATGTTAAAATTTCTAAGATTAATAGCTTGCCAATCATGGTCTTCTAATGTTGCATTTGTAAAATTGATATGCCATTTGAATCCTAGGGTAATTCAACGGTCACATTCACTCCATTCTGAAAGTTAGTATATCGGATACGGTTTCAAAATGAATCCTCATTCCGAATTCTTCTGCTTTCTCCTACATCATAAGCATAGCTTTTATTCATTCCCTTATCAAAATGAAACAAGATCTACTTTAAATATCTTTTTCCAAGTTGACCAAAAGAAATCTTGTTTGAATGAGGGCAAAGTTGTTTATGATGCATCGGGAAAGATTAAACTTGAGTCAACCTTGATGACTAATATTGCTGCTACTTTAGTTATAAGTGTCCAGAGAGAATTATGATAACATCAACAACTCCTAAAATGAAGGAAAATCCAATGAAGGTGCAGGATCCTAAGGCTAGGAAGTTCATTAATGCTAATTATGGTAAGTTTTTTTGTAGAGTCGGACAGAGAGGACAATAATGTTTCTGGCAAACCAATCGATTGAAAACTTAAACGATTTTCCAACTAGTTTTAAAAATACACGCATCATTACCTAGAAACTTGAAGAATTTTGTTGGCTCGAAGTGTGCTGCTTGCCTCTTTCTCCTGTCCCCTATTTTTGCTTTATCACACACGGACATGGACTGACTTGAACAATCAATTCTTTAAAGGAAGATAAATTGCTTTTAATTTCCAGCAGATTTGCATATTGCTTAATTTAGAGACTGAACTGAACTAGTGATCAAAATCTCCAGTGTGCACAAGCCTCCACAATTAATTAAATCTCACATGTGGTGATAGAGAACACTCTTAATTAAGGTCTAAGGATATCATCATGCTCGCCTCTATTGATTGGATCTATTTCTATTGCATGGGGTTAGGGAAAAAGATGGCCAACCCAGAAAATAACACATAGTTTTGTCATCCCAGGTCGAGCTGGTGGCCTCAATCTACTAACAGGAAAATATTATGAAGCCACATAATTCAAGAAGTCTAATTAGCAATAATGGGTCGTCTCCCATGAGATGTCCCCAGGGGTGTAAATAGGGCTATAAGTGAATCAATGCACTTAATGAGCAACTCGAACTTAGCTCGATTAATACCCGATCATGTTTGTACAAGCTAGTACATAAACAAGTTTGAGCATTTTTTAAAAACTTGGAGTTTAAATGAAACAAATTTAAAAAAAGTCCAATTCGTTTCTTAATGTTCATGAACAATCTCATTGGCCGTTCAACAAGCAACATGATAATTGTTTTATGCTTATATAATATATTATTTGAATAAAATCTGAATAAAAACTTATTTAATAATATATTTAATATTGANATGCTTATATAATATATTATTTGAATAAAATCTGAATAAAAACTTATTTAATAATATATTTAATATTGATATATTATAATTAAATATCAATATACAAATAAATTCAATGTATTTTTTTTTTAATTTAAACGAAGTAGTTTTATGATTTAAATAAAATTTGAATAACTAGAACTAATATATTTATTAGTGATATATTATGATTTAATATCAATATACACATAAATTCAATGTAACTTTATTATCTTTTATTTCAATGAAGTAGTTTTTCAGTAGTTATTTATGTTATTTGATTACCAAAAATACTCACAACGTATATATTATTTTATCTATTTGATATTAATAAGTTAGAAGCTAATTTGAAATCTATTCAATTGTTTATATAAATATGTAAAATCATTTNTAGTAGTTATTTATGTTATTTGATTACCAAAAATACTCACAACGTATATATTATTTTATTTATTTGATATTAATAAGTTAGAAGCTAATTTGAAATCTATTCAATTGTTTATATAAATATGTAAAATCATTTGTTAATAAATTTATATAAAAAAAAATCAAATACTTATTTAAATTTTTAACTTGCTTATTAGTTTTATATGAAAAATCAGGTACAAATCAGATATTTAATTTTATATAAAAATTTAAGTGCTCAATTGAATTTTAGTTTTTTCAAAAATATAAAAAGCCAAGTACAAATCAAGCACGAACATTAAAAACTTCAAAAAAATCAAGTATAAACATATTTTTGAAGCTCGTCTCAAGTTCGAACTAAACATTAACAACTTATGATTTAATCAAGCCAAGTCCAAAACAAAGCACACTCAACTCAACTCTGCTCAATTATAGCCCTAGGTGTAAACAAGCATTTGCGGGCCCTCCTTGGTTGGTTGAGTACTCATTTTTTAGGGACATTTACATGCATACCACTCAATCCCATGTATTTACATATCTCACCAAAAATCTTTATTTTTAGGTAGCAAGACCAAATAGGCGGGAGAGTGGGGCAGGGCAAGACAAGAAATTATTATGGGTTTTTACATACATAACGCCCAATTCTTATGTGTTTACATCTCTAACACCTATATTTAAATTCATTTTACAATTATATCATCCAAATAATTTTTAAAAATTAAAAAAGTTGGTATTCTTAAAATATTGTATCAAACTTTAATATAAAAAAGAAACACATAATATCTTATTATTTAACTATTTCAAGTCAAAATGAGTCGAATGCTAGAATAAAGAAGCTTTTAGGATATGGCAAAGGCTAAAAATTTATGGAAGAAGTTTCACTTTTATTTATCACATTTATTTGGTTTAATACAAACTCAAAGACTTCACCCCTATTTATACTAGTGGCACCTTCTAAATTAATGGTAAAAATTGTGTCACTATAATTCCAATCTAATTGTTACAAATAATTTCACACCTACCACACAATAATTTCCACACCTACCACACAATAATTTCATATCTACCACATATTCTAGAATAAGTTTTTAGATGAGACATGCTTCTAGAAATTAAGTTTTATTTAACCAACTAAAATCAAGTTTATATTTCAACACCCCCCCTTGAACTTGATTTTGTGACTTCAAGTAATCTTCTCATTTTAATAAAGTCTTCACTCTTGAGTGGCTTGGTAAAAATATCTGCAACTTGATCTTGAGACTTCACGTATTGCACTTGTATCTCCTTTCTCTCGATGCATTCACTGATGTAGTGATAGCGCATATCAATGTGTTTGCTTCTATCATGAAAAACTGGATTCTTTGCTAGCGCTATTGCAGAATTGTTATCGATGCAAATTTTGATTGCCTCTTCTTGCGGTAAACTTAACTCCTTTAATAGGTTTCGAAGTTAAATTGCATGACAAACACATGAGGTTACAGCCACATACTCTGCTTTGTAAGTAGAAAGAGTGACAATTGGTTGTTTTTTTGACATCCAAATGAAAGCAGTGTCTCCTATGAAGAACATGAACCCTGTAGTGTTCTTTCTATCATTCATGTTTTCAGCCCAATCATTGTCGCTATATCCTACAATCTTGAAATTATTGGATTATGAGTAAAGTAAGCCAAAATCATTTGTACCTTTGATATAGTGCATAATTCTTTTAGCGGTCTTCAGGTGAGTAGCAGTCAGAGTCTCCATGTAGCGACTAACAAATTCAACAGCATAAAGAATATCAGGCCTTGTGTATGTCAAGTAACGTAAACTTTCAACCAAACTCTTGAAAACCGTTGGATCAATTCTTTTCTCTGATCATAGTTGGACAAAGAATATCAAGTCATCGACATACAAACAAACAATCAAGAGATTTTCATCCTCATTCTGGATGTAAAGAGCATGTTCATAAGGACACTTCATGAAGCCTTTTTTCTTGCAGATACTTGTCTATTCGACTATTTCATCCTCTTGGTGCTTGCTTCAGCCCGTATAGAAAATTTTTAGCTTTAGAATCATATTTTATTGCCCTTTGACTTTATATCCTAGTGGCTACTGAATGTAGACTTTTTCTTCAAGTATTTTATTCAAGAATACAGATTTTATATCCATTTGATGTATTCTCCACTTATTTTGAGTTGTCAAAAAGATAATTAGTCTAATAGTTTCTAATCGAGCAACAGGGGCAAATATCTCATCATACTCGATGTCTGTTCTTTGACTGTAGCCTTTTGCCACCAATTTGGTCTTGTATATTTCAATTTTTTCTTAATTTTTTTTCTTTTGCTTTATACACCCAATTCACATCATTTTCTTATGCCCTTTAGGAAGTGAAGCTAGCTCCCATGTGTCGTTCTTCTCGATTGCCTTGATTTCTTCATCTATTCCATCTTTCCATTTCTTGCTTTGTATGACTTCTTGGAAATTCATGGGTTCACAATCAGCAAAGAGACAAAAAAGAGTAAGATTATTTTGATTCATAGTTACCTCATAAAGATCTTCTAATCTTGTGAAGCGCGGTACTCTTTCACTTAAATTTTCTCTTGAAGTTGATGACGATGAGTCACTTTGAGTACTTGTAGTCAATGTTGTTTGTGAAGTAGTAGGTTTTTCACTTTGTTGGAATAGAGAAGCTTTTAGAATATGACAATGACTAACAATTTATGGAATAAGCTTCAGTTTTATTTATCATCTTTATTTTGTTTAATACAAACTCAAAAACTTCACCCATATTTATACTAGTGACACCTCTTAAATTAATGGCTAGGATTGTGCCACTACAATTCCAATATAATGGTTACAAATAATTTCATACCTACCACACAATAATTTCTCACCTACCACACAATGATTTCATGTCTACCACATATTTTAGAATAAGTTTCTAGATGAGACATGATTCTAGAAATTAAGCTTTAATTAAACAACTAAAATCAAGTTTATATTTCAACACCAAACACTGAATAAACATTTGTTTGTGTCCGGTTTGTTTATAAATCAAGCTCAAAAAATTTGTACGTGTTCCGCTCATTTGTTTAACGAACAAATCGAATATGAGCTACTTAATGAGCCGAACACAAATAGTTCACGAACAACAAACTATTTTTACAACCATAAATGTCACTAATAGAAAACAATAGATAGTGTATTTTAGGTTGTTCATCATTTGCTGCTGAAATCAAATATTTTGTGGAAGCAGTGATAGTTAACAACAATGACGTAGGAAGTCAAGAGCTAGAAGTTGGTCAGTGCAGTCTCCTAATAATCAAAGAAAAGATGGAACAATCAAAGAAGCGTGAGGAAATGTTTAAATGTGTCAAATGCCATAGGTGATCTATTGGGATTCCAAATGGCGACCACAGGCTCATAGCTTCAGAATTCTCCACCCAAAAGCTCCACTATAAATATATAAAATATGGCCTATTTATATACTTTTGTTTAGAGCATTGTATACATTTCCAACAGAGACGCTCCATTGAAATGTCTGAATTGCTCTGCCTGACAATTTAATATTTTTTTAGACACTTCTATGCATTAATTATCTCATCATTGGGCAAATTTAGGACTCTCAAAATTGGCTCATAAAGACATTTATTTCAATTACAAGAATACAGAATTTGGATGTTTGACCCCCTCTAATGGCCTTGAGACGTCTTTACTTATATTTTTGAATGTATGATTTGTGCTCATTTAGACTAAAAATAAGTTGTTGTTGGTTTCACTAGTTTTAACTTGCCTAATCACAGCATCTTGATTATATGTTCGCTAAAAATAAAGTTTAGATAATCTGAAAATCAGTTGTTGAAGTCAATAACCCTGAGATCTCAAATTTGCATTAAGAGTCATTCTTGAGCTAATAAATTTTCTTGTGACATATTAGAGTTCATGAATAATGTGATGTCTAAACAATTGATTTATACTAAAAAAAGTACTCTCGTAAAGTGCTGATACCAATCTTCAAATGATAGATTTATTGACAAGATTCACAGGAAAAAATCAAACATACTGTAATTTAAAAGCCCTTAATAAGGGACATGACTGCCAAAAAAGTGATTCATCCATGAAAGAATTTTTTAGGACAATGGACAGAAGGTGGTAAAGTTCCAGGAATATAAACACTATATAAGATAATAGAGTGAAACTGCATACTGGACTGAGAAGGCTAAAGCATGTCTTTTGCCTTGAAATCCTCTCAAGTGGCCATGGACCTTCACATAAACCCCATTCCTTCATCATCGCTCAAACAAAGTTAACAAAACGAAAAATCACAAAAAAAAAAAAAAGCAAGCATAAAATAACTAATTAAGCGTTAAAAACAAATATAAAAAACACTTACTGAATAAATGCAGAATCGCTCGCATCCGAACTCTCGTTAGCCCTTAAAACATACATCATAGAAGCTTATATCATCCCGAAAACCTAAAAATAATGGATGGAACAGCATCTCCCCAGAAGATTATCTCACCATCTTCTAATATCAATCCGTCCCGTGCCATCATCGACGGTGAACGATACTTCGGTGTCCCTGTCCATCCTGTTCATCACCAGTCCCACAAGCTTGATCTGAAATATCTACGATAGTTTTAGGGTTCTCAAAGCGATGAAAAAAAGATGAGCCGATGATCCATTTAAAAAAGGAGATCACGTTGGCAAGCTCAACCCCGTCGACGATAATGGTGGATTTGTCCTCACTCGAATGATAGGCTTCTATGAGCTGCTTCACCGTTATGGGAATCAAAGTCTGCGGGGCCCGACTCTGCCATCGAAAAACCATGGATCAATAAGAATGGTTCGAGATATGCGGAAAAATGATGGAGAGAACAAGAATGGGAGAATAGATGTGAGACCTTAGTTGGAGAAATGGAGGAATCGAGGGACTGGGAGGGTAAGAAA
>JXCR01005299.1:0-11932 GCA_002079205.1 Phalaenopsis hybrid cultivar
GATTTAAGAATGCAAAACTGACATTAGTGTGAACTTATAACATAAGTAGGTAAGAGCATTAAGATTTTTTGTATAAAATGTGGCACAAAAATATTGTTGCAAATGACTAACTTAAGTCAAATTTGTCCTCGTACTGATGATGTCAGTAATATAAACTAGAAGAAGCAATCCCACTAGAGATTTTATTGAAAAATAATGATAAATCATATTGAAACTTTTGAAAATAAAATTATGTATGTTTCAAAGTTAACAAAAAATGCACTAGGAGCCTATTTCAGTCCATATAGGGAACACTTCAGTCTGAATACTTGCATAGAAGATAAGATAGGAAAACTTGGTAGAAGAGCAATATAGATTTCTTCTTTGAGATTACCATAAAAAGGGCATTTTTAATATCCAGTTGGTGATTTGGCTATATTTGTGTATTAGGGATCAAGATAATCATTTATACTATGATCATATCTGCTACAAGGGCAAGAGTTCATTCATAATCAATCTCCTATTCTTATTTGTTATCAAGGACAACTAATCATGCTTTATAGCAACCTAGAATAACATATGAGCAAGGTTCAATTGAGTTGACTCATTTGAATCATGTAATAGAACTAAAATTTGGAATAAAGCAGCATAATACTATTGATAGAATAAGGAGTATTTAAACTCAATTATAATAGACACGATAAAGAAAAGAAATAAAACAGAATAAAAAAATAGGAAAGAAATAAAAAAGAAAAAAACAAATAAGAATTACATAATGAGAGAATAAAAGTTAATGATAAGTAGTAACGATTAGAGATTGTTGTTATAAATCTAATACTCTCCCTGAATTTGAAGCACAGATGTCAGTTATGTTCAACTTGGATTTGAAGTCATCAAACAAAGGACGAGGAAGATTCTTGATGAAGATATATGCTATTTGACCAATGGATGGTACAAAGGAACACAAATTTCTTCGGACTCAATCTTTTTCTTAAATAAGTGTTGTAAATCTCCACATATTTGGTACGATCATACTAGATTGGATTGTGTGCAATGTTGGTGACGGCCTTTTTATCACATAATAGTTGCGGCAGGACGGAGGTAGACATACAAAGTTCGTGGAGCATGGTGTGTAACCAGAGAGCTTCATAGATCCCCAAGAACATTGATTGAAATTTAGCATCAATGCTGCTTCAGGCAACTATAAACTGTTTTTTGCAGTTTCATGTGACAAGATTGCCCCGTACAAATGAGCAATAACCCGAGGTGGAATGTCAATCATGAACGGACCCGACCAAATCAGCATCTATATAAACAACAATAGACCGAGAAATATAACGATGAGAGAATCAAACCTGAGCCTGGTATACCTTTTATATAGTGGAGAATCCGGTAGACAACTTGGAGATGGTGCTCATGGGGGTCATGCATGAATTGGCTCACACTATACAATTGCATCATATGTCAAGGCGAGTACGAACAAGGTAGATGAGTTTTCCCATAAGGTGCTGGTAATGAGTCTTGTTGATGGGCACAACAATGGGAATGTCAGATAATTTTGCATTCAGATTCATAGGGGCAGCCATTGGTTTGTACAAAATAATGTTGTTCTCTATCAAGAGATCAACCACATATTTGCGCTGAGACAAACAAATGCCTTAATATGACCGAGTCACTTCAATGCCTAAGAAGTACTCCCCAAGTCCTTCATTTCAAAGAACTTAGCAAAAATGTCTTTCAAGGACACAAATGATTGGAGAGTGTACCTATAAGAACAATAGCGTCAACATAGATAATAAAGATAGTAACCTGATCATTGGAGGAATACTGGAAGGAGAGTGTGGTTTGATTGAGTCTGAATAAAACCATGACTCAAGAACAATATCGTCAACATAGATAATAAGGATAGTTACCTGACCATTGGAGGAATGCTGGAAGGAGAGTGTGATTCGATTGAGTCTGAGTAAAACCATGGCTCATGACTGTCTTTGTGAATTTGTTGAACCAAACCCTTAGGGACTGCTTTAGCACACTTGCCCTTTGGAGGAAGTAGAGTCAAAGTTAGGAGGGAGAAACATGTACACATCTTCTATAAGCTCTCCATTCAAGAATGAATTCTTGACATCTAGCTGGAAAAAGGTCAATCGAGATCACCACAAGAGATAACAAGACCCGAATAGTGTTTAACTTAGCCATTGGAGCAAAAGACTCATCATAGTCAACTTCGTAGGTTTGTGAGTACCCTTTGGCGAGTAATCGTGTGTAATTGCATTCAAAGAATCCATCAGAGTTGAACTTGATATTGAAAACCCATCCGCACTCATAGCTTTCTTACCCAGAGAAAGATCAAAGATGTCCCATGTATGGTTCCGACGAATGGCATTTATTTCCTCCATTACTGTCGTTGTACATGATGGATCAGCAAGAACAACCTCAATAATAGCTGAAATCTGATGATCCATCAGGGCAATAACAAATGTTTTGCAATTCAGTGATAAACTATGGAAAGAGACATATTTTTCCATAGAATAGTGGGAGCTAAGCATGTCTGATGGCGTACCTTACTCGGAGAACTCACCCCCTCATTCAGAGAAGGGGTTGTGTTGAGCATGTCACTCGAAGTGGAGTCAGAGTCCTATAAGGAGATAGTGGGCTCCAGAGTAGGATCATTGGGACGGGTGAAGACACGGACTGTGGGAGTAGGAGATGGTGCGCTCAACAGAACACGGAACTCCTCAATGGCAGGAATAATAAGGGGAACATCCATAGGATTAGGATAAGGGACATTGTCTAAGAACTCAAGCTATCCCTCACTTGAGATCGAACTAGAAAAATAGAAAATACTTTCAAAGAAAGAGACATCAGCACTCACATAGATTTTGTTTGTGATATGATCAAGGCACCAGTACCCCTTTAGAGTGGTGAACTGTCTTAATAAGATATATTTTATAGATTTGAGATCAACTTTACTCCGAGTGGGGACAAAATTCCGAACAAAGCCATTGCACCCAAAAATCTTGGGATCAAATGTAAAGAAAACCCGATTGACAAGAAAGCAAGACATCAGGACAGCTAAGGGGGTTTGAAGCTTGTGAATTTTAGAGGGAACTCTATATATGAGATAGGCAGCAACCAGAATGGTATCATTCCAAAACCATTTCAGGACATTAGATTGAAACATATCGAGCAACTCAAGGAGGTGACAGATTTTTTTTCAACTACCCAATTTTTTCGAGGAGTGTCCGTACACTAACTATGGTGGAGGATGCTCGACAAGAATTCACCAAAATAGAGTTAAAAAATTCACAGCTATTGCTGGTCCAAATGACCTAAATTAGAGTTTTGAATTGAGTTAAAATGAAGGTGTGTTAAGTTTTGGAAGGTGATAACAACCTCTAATTTGTCTTTTAAAATGTAGACTCATGTTAATCGAGTGTGGTCATCAATCAAATTCAGAAACTACCATTTATTGGTGTAGTTTGAAGTATAAGAGAGAAAGAAGCGTAAAGTGTGAAAGTGTGAGGTGGGTAATGGACCAAATGATGCTTGTCTAACTAACATATCTCAAAATTGAAATTAGAAAAAATTTTATTAGAAAACATCAAAGGATACAATTCTTTTAAATATTGAAATCTAGGATGATCCAAACAACAATGCAACAGCATAATGGGACATTCAATAAATCAAGATAAATTATAACTCTTGAGTGGTGTCCTCACTCTCCACGCTCTTCTTTAAGAAGTAGTAGAGTCCAACTACCCTCTTAGCAGTTTCAATCATCCTCCCCGAACGACAATCCTGAAAAAATACAATTGTCGGAAGAGAAATTAGCGATGCAATCTATACATATGACTGACAGATAATGAGTTATATTGCAACAGGAGGAACATGTAAAATAGACTCTAGAGTTAGATCAGTCGTTAGTACAACCGATCATTCACCAACGATAAAACTACAGGAGTCATCGGGAATTCTAATAATATATTTCCCAGAGCACGGATTGTAGGTTGAGAAAGCCTGCGAGCATCCAGTCACGTGATTTGTGGCACCTGAAATAATAATCCACGGGCTAAAGGAGGAAAAAACTGTGAGAGTCATAAGAAGAGTATCTTATCAGGCAAAGGAGGTTGATGGAACCGCATAAAATTGATTGGCTCCAAGTAGCTTGATCAATTGCTCCATCTAGTTTTTCAGGAATTTAGAGGACTCTGAGATGTTCTAGATAGCAGAGGATTTAGCCAAAAGCTTGTATGTTGGTTTATCGTGAAGTTTCCAACACTTGTTCAGAATATGGTTAGGTTTGTGATGGTATTCACAAGTGGGGTGACTGGTCTGTGGTGCATGGATGAGGGCTGAGAACTATTCAAGATCAAGGCAGATGATTCATCTGAAGGAACAGAAGTGTCGAGCATGACAAGTCTCCAGCTTTCTTCCCGACAAATCTCAATGAAAGCAGCGCGAGCAGAAGGAAGAGGGTTCTGAACGTGAATATAGCCTCGGACTTCATCAAGATCTTGGTTAAGACCAGCCAGGAATTGGAACATACGATCCTTTTCTACAATCTTCTGGAAGAGAGAAATTTCGGCCGGAGAAACCCAAGTATAGTCGTAATACAAGTCACATTCCATTCACAGTACAACAAGGTCACTGTAGTACTGGGCCACGTAACTTGACCACTGTTTTGCCTCCCATATTTTCTTAAACACTATATAGAGTTGGTTGGAGTTTTCTATAACCGAGTAGGTATCACGAACTGTCATTCAGATGACACTATTTGAAGGGAGGAACATATATGAACGACTAATCAAAGCCTCCATGGAGTTGAGCAGCCACGCCATGACCATAGAGTTCTTCACTTCCTAAGCTTAATATGTCTGGTCAATCTTTGGAGGCACATGAATCATACTTGTGTGGTGAACGAATTTCCCACATCCTTTGAACAAAGGCACTGCTTGGGAATATTGGAGAAAGTTACTGACGTTCAGTTTATGGCTTGTGATTAAGAAATTCAAGATAGTTTCTGGTCCTCCGGTCTGTAGAGTTGGAATCGATCCTCCAGTGGAATCAAGACACCTTCTGAAGATGGCTAAGTAATGGAGGAGTCTGCCATCCATTGAGCAAAAGGAGATGTTGGGTTGTTGTGACATCATAAAACTTCGGCTGCAGGAAGGAAAGAAGAGATTAGTGTTTGGACAGAAAAATAGGTCGGTTGGACATAAATTCTGCTCTGCAAGATACAGCGCCTGTACGAGATCCGACAGCTAGGAGCGGGTCTGGACAGGACTAGCGGTCTGAACAAAAGACTGGCTGACAGGATGCAGTGCCCGGAGGAGTTATGGTTGGCTGGGAGCAGCCATATCAGTCTGGACAGGAGAGATCCGACGCCTGGAAGAAGAAATCCGACTAGCTGGAGTGAGAGGCAGCACCTGGAAGGGCCAGCCGGCAACAAGGGAGGGTTTGGCGGCTGCTAGTTCAGAATTATTGCTTTGATACCATGTCAAAATGGAACCATGACTTGCACTAAAGTAACATAATATTATTGATAGAAGGTGGGGTATTTAAACCTAATTACAATAGACACAACAAAGGAAAGAAATGAAAAAGAATAAAACAAATAGGAAAAAAAAAGAATAAAACAAATAGGAAATATATAATGAGGGAATAAAAGCTACCGATAAGTAATAACGGTTAGGGATTGCCGTTATAAATTGAATGCATCCTATAGCTTAAACATTTGAAGGGTGTTGAATAATCTCAAGAAAATAATTATCATTGAGATCCCAAGCTTCTTCAACCATAAACTCTTTCCAACAATCTTTATATGCTTGACTTTGTATAGCTTGAAGTTTAGGAATCAAGTTCAATGTAATGTGAAATTCATACCAATTTTTAGGATGAGAGATTCTAGAAGACTACATGGGATCGGTGATTGAAATCCCATTAACGGACTCAAGTGGCAGAATAATTTGCATAGGTTCAATTGGCGGATCAACTTGTACAGGCTCAAGTAACATATCAATTTACAAAGGCTCATATGACAAATTTGGCCCAACAGGAGATATAGTTGGAGACTTTTTTCATAAATAAATCCAATGAATCTTTTAAGACTCAAATTTTACTTATCAAAATAAGGAGAACAATAAATTTCTAGCTGAGGCTACACTTAAGTAGAGAAAAAGAATTGATGTTTAAGGAATACCATATGATGAGAAATTCAAAATTATTTGGAGTCTATCATAACAATCATAAATTTATGAGAAGTGTTACAGCTCATAAATGCACATTTTATAAATAAAGCTAAGAGTTTATGGCGTTCATATGATGGTAGATGGACAAAGCATCCATAATCAAATGCATGCATGTCATTGTAGTTAGGATGCTTTTGAAAGAGACCATGATAAAGAAAGTGAGATGCGAGAGAAAAAATCATTAATTAAATAGACCATTGTGCTTAATGCTTCACCCCAGAATTTATGCAGAATTGAAGATTAAAAGGTTCAAACATCTAAAATATGTCAATTTTTATGTTCAACAACACCATTTTCTGAAAGACTTTAAGGACATAGACTCCAAGAAATAATTTCCTTATTATAAAGAATCATGAAATTTAATGACATATGCAGCCCCCTAATTGAACCTAAAAATTTTGATGTTGCATGACTGAGTTAACATAGGAAACAATTTTTTTTAAAAAGTGAAAGCTTAAGATTTTTTATGAAAAAATTAAATCCAAATATACTTGATATAATCATCAATGATTCTCATAAAATATTTATAATTTTCATATAATATAATAAGTATGATACTCCATACATCATTATAAATCAAATCAAAATAATTTTTAGCATGACTGCCTTATATGATGAAAAAGAAAGGCTCTTGCTTTCCCCACTTTGCATATTGAGCACTCAACTGCAGAATGTGGAGTAAATTGATCTTTCTTTACCAATAAATCAGAATATATTAAATGAGATAAAATAGTAGTATGGATAACCTAATCCTTTGCATCACAGAGCATTTTTATTGTAATGCAAGAAAATGAAACAACTCAAAAAATATGACACTGTACATAAAATAATTGTCCAATTTCAGTATCATTCATAAGAATTCTTTTATCATGATCTTGCAAAATACAACCATCACAAGAAAATTGAACAAGATAATTATTATTAGACAATTTTTCAACTGCAATGAGATTCGTTGAGAGCTTGGGAAATATGAAGACGTCTTTCCATCCCCAAAAGATATGATATCCAATTGGCTAACATTAGTACCCTATATAAATAATTATATATGAAATGATTGGATTACGAGGAAGATGAGAAGTACCAGTCATAACACTGGAAAGGACAGAGTCCACAATTTAGAATGAAAAACATAACATATTCTTACCTTGGAGCATTGAAGCAGATAGGGCTATAATTATCATCTATTGAACCAATTCAGGACCAATCTCAGGTTTGTTCATATCTACTAACACTACAAGCTAATCAGCAACCATTATTTGTTTAGAATTTGACTGTCAATTCTGAGAATGTTTCCAACGTTCATTAATTAAGTGCCAAGCTTCTTACAATAATTACAAAAATTATTTTCACAATTGACAACAGTGTCCATAGAGCTTGCAAGTGAAGCAACGTATCAATTGCATATATTTTGCTTTATTATTCGCGAGGGCAACAAAAACAACACCATTCTTGCATTCCTGGTGTTGTTGAAATATGACTTATATTGCAAGTTGTTGAACCTCTTGAAGCAAACTCATCCACAGAAAGAGGATAATCACAAATCATCAAATTGGAAGGAAAGGCCTAAAATTCAGAACAAAATTTCATCAAGGATTAATCTCTTTTGCTTCATATATGAGCCTGTTGAACAATAAAAAGAGATAAAATGATACTTTAGTAACAATTATGCAAATTGAATTTCATTTGGTGTGCGTGTAGAGGTCGAATGCCATATTAATTTAATATAAATACATATTTATATGTTTATATTATTTGTTATTTAAATTTTCAATTTTTCATCCCGTGATGATAATAAAACTTCTTGATTTCTTTCCATAATTCAAATTGGATAAGAAATAAAGATGTTATAATTTCTGCAAGCCCTGTATTCAAAAAAAATATAAAAATTTATTCATATTGTTTCGCCTTTATTGGGCAGCACAAAAAAAAAGATATTTTTGCAAGGTGAACCCTCTCTCTCTCCGTCCCTCCTTCCTGTCTTTACATGGACAGACAAAAAGCAAAAAAAGGAGGATTTCCCTCTCTCTCTCTCTCTTTTTCATCGATTCTCGCACAAGAACAGACTCGACCCAATTCCATCTCTCAATTTTCATCACAAGCCCAAGTCCTTCCCCTTGAGCGCTCTCTATGTATCCCGTCATCCCTCCAGACATCGTCACTCAACCAAACCACCAAGCCATCCTCCATCACTTCAATGGTTTCCTTGCATCTTATCAGCATATCTTGGCATCCTATCAAAATATGAATCGGCTTCTTCTGCCCAATTAAAGCTTTTAGTTATAAATTTTAAATAGAAAGATATAAATTTTCAAGGGAGGATTGTAAGTCCAGGTCATGGGCATTCTTAGGCCCATACAGAGCTAAATTATAAGTCCCATCATTGCATTTGCATTAGTCTAGGTTGTGAGATAAGCTCAATTAGTAGGTTAATCCCCTTCTAGATTTAGGTTCAAGGCTAACATTATTCTTATAATATTTTAGTTTCCATCAACAGGGATGCTCCTACTTATTGCGAGACCCACATATCTACATCACTAAATCATGCCAACCTGCATGTTGAGTACTTAATTGACTGTTTCTTCCATTGAAATAGGAAACCACACTTCTAAAACGCAACATGAGTTAAATTCGGAAAAAAAACAAACAAAAATATTTAACCAACTATTCTTGGGCTCCTTGTCTGAGATGTAATCAACCATGGGAGCCTATGTCAATGTGAAACTTGATTATCCATAATAAATTAAACCCTATTGGATATTATGTATTGAGTAGGAAAAATCTCTGGTTCATTTGACTCGAATATATCTTTATCTTTTGAGTCCATAGAGTAGATCGTCTTCTATCCTCGGGGTGATACGGTTTCATTCCCATTGAGTGCTCTAAAGATAAATGTATGTATGACTACTCTATCTGCTGTTAAGTCTCAAAGTCGGATCATAAAAGCTTAAAACAATTTATGTACCTCGATTTTGTGCTATCTAATCCTTTGTGAATCTCCCCTTTTCTTTCCGGGCCGCATGAGTCTTAACTGAAACTCATAAACGCAAGTGATATGCTTTTTGCAGATGTTTTCTAATTTAATAGAATAGTTGTAATAAAAAACATAAATCACAAAATGAATAAAATGAAGCAAAACATGACTTTAGTTATTAAATTTGGTTACTTCTCTTGAAGGAGCCACCTAATGGTTTACTGCTAAGAATTTATGTCATCATTATTGCAAAAGTACACAGAATCTTAGGGACAAATGACTCTATACAAAAAGAAATTATATGATTCAGCAAAATAAGGTTATACTGGCAACTATTCTCCATGATAATGGTTAAGAAAGTTAATTACCAGCATTCACAAAAATGGACAAGTTCATAGAATAGTGTACTATAGTTCACATATACGTACCCTCAACATATAAATAAAATACCTTATACGGTTACAAAGCAAGCATGGCAAATACACCTCCAATCAAAAAACTTTGAAGCATTAGTACACCACACATACATCGGTGATCTCCCTTTCCAAATTAAACTCGTGTCATTGGATGCGTGCATGGATATAGACATGCCCGAAAAAATCAGAGTTGTGGAATGGGATTTGTGTGGCTTATAATAGTGGATTGATTAAAGCCTGTTTACAGGGCAAGAAGAAGAAACTGGAAGCTTTGCATATTTTTATATGCAAGCATAAATGGGAATTATATCAAAACTTACGTAAGCATAAGTGCATTAGGTCAAGCATTTAATTAGCACATTTGTTAATCCAACATTCTTGAACTAGTGTTCTTGCCTGAAAGGTGAGTTATGTAAGTATTAAACTTTCAGGGTCTGGTTTCGCTTTTGGTTATCCTAGAAGTTACAGATTCCGCTTGTCAACAAGAGAAAATGATAATCTTTATTAAATTCAAATCATAGTAAATTCAGATGCATTTATTCTCCTATTAGCTCTAGAGAGAACCTCATTTAATTCAAAATATTAAGCTTAGGAGGTTGTTCATACACATCATCATACATAACACAAATGCACTTGATACATCATACATAACACAAAAACAATAGTTTAGCTGTAAAGTAAATGCCAAATAGTCTAAATACTACACTTGTTTCAACATTGATAAGTCAAGAAAGCACCTAATAATTGACGCGAGTGCGGGAAGTTTCCTGCACGGTTGTGAGAAACTAGCCAGCCGGCTGAATCGATTGGCATAAAGACCGGTCCAGGAAGTCTAGTTCAGCCATCCAAAGGGGCGAGCGGCATCAGGCAGAGTAGGCAATCTTTCCTTTCACATATCCCGCCCAAATCGAGCAGGGTTTCGGGGAGAGGCAGCATTGGCATCTTTCCTTTTGCGTCTTCCGCTCGGTTCAAGCGTTACTGGCCGCCTCCTCCTCTTTCCTTTCTCCTCTTCTTTACTTTCTCGGTTCCCTCCTATCTAGAGCTATATGTATGTTGGTTTGCTAAGAGTCAAAATAGTTTTTGTTGAGTGTTGATCTCAAATTCCTATGTGGATTCATTTTCCCTTTTGTGGGTTGTATCCGAGGAGGTAATGGTGTTCCAGCTGTATCCTACTCCGATGTGGTGATTGTATCTCTCTTTTTATCTTCCCTAAACCTGCCCTACCCTTCCCTTCCCTTCCCCCTTAGCCACCGGCCACCCCGACCCTTCCCCAACTGCCTCCAGCCTTTCCAGTCTCCAAACCTGCTGTCCAGCCCCTCCAAACCGGTTGTCTAGCCCCGCAGCCCGCTGTTCTGCAGCCAAACCTACCGCCCAACACTCCATCATTGCTGCCGCCACCCCCGCTAGCTGCCCCAATTCACCTAGCCAACCCCTGCCGCCCTTGGGACGCACTTTTGAGTTGTTTGTTTCGTCATTTTATGTTTGGGTGATGTTATTTTCAATTTGTGTTTGTTGTAACCCAATTTCCCTGTTAATGAAAGTTGTTCTTGCGGTTTGGGTCTCTTTTCTTCCCGTATCAACAATGTTTGCATAAGATAAGGTTTTACAGTAATAAATAGCACAAATATTTCATTGTTTGGTTGTTTTACTGAGGAATCAATTTCGTCATTTTATGTTTGGGTGATGTTATTTTCAATTTGTGTGTGTTGTAATCCTATTTTCCTGTTAATGAAAGTTGTTCTTGCGGTTTGGGTCTCTTTTCTTCCAGTATCAACAATGCTTGCATAAGATAGGTTTTACAGTAATAAATAGCACAAATATTTCATTGTTTGGTTGTTTTACTGAGAAATCAAGAGGATTAAGGAATTCTATCTTCTTTGGATGCTTCTTTCTGTACTATTCTACTGATAGGTGAATTCGAAAAGGTTGTAAAGCTAAAACTCAAATATAAGAAATATTCAGTATCCCATGTAATTAAAATAAAGAATGTACATAAGCATGACAAATAAAGTTGAGTCAAGCATTTATATAGCCCAATGTATGATAAGCATAACCTATTAACAGAATTTCGTACAAATTCTTTGGAAGTGAGATGATTGGAGCACATACCCATCTCCATCAAACCTGCCAAATAAACCAAAAGATGTTTCGTAAGTGTGCTTACCCGAACTGTCTAAACACCCAGAAAGTAACAGAAAGAAGGAATGGCATGCTTTTAGCTTCAACAAGGTTTCAGCTACTCATGGTTGAAAAAGAAATGAAAATTCTTTTCAGCTCCAAAACGCTACATCAACTGTACCTGTCAGGAAGCTTGGCAC